>JAOEHI010000006.1:3890122-3910886 GCA_025447815.1 Percopsis transmontana | reverse complement strand
ACACACACACACACACACACACACACACACACACACACACACACACACACACACACACACACACACACACAGCTAATCTCTCCATCGCATACTCTGCCCTGGTAGGGCCTCTGGCTCCAGTTTCAATGCATCCATACCGTCCAGGCTGTCAGCCCACAGACATTGTACAGATGGGATTTTACAAGGGCCACATAATGGCTCTTTAGAACCTTTAGGAATTTACTGGACATATTCCGAGGCCAATATCGCTAAGCCTGCCTGGTGCCTCTCCCTTGGTAGAAAACAATGGCCACTTGAAGGAAACGCGTGAGGACAATCTTAAGATTGATGGTGCCTTAAAAGCATGTTATAATATTTCTACAGGTTCTTGCAGTGCGTTGCCAGTGATACAGATACAGTGACTGTAAACGTTTAAGATCAGAGAAGATAAAGAGAGATTTTCTGAAATGCCAGTGGGGATCCACACACAAACAATGAACTGATTTATGTAAGTTGGCATCATTACATGACAAGCTCTATCCAGTAAGGTACAGTGGTACTCATTCTCAGGGCACCACAAATAGAAAAGGGTTTTGATTTTTTTAACTTTCCCTTTACTTTCCCTTACCTATTTTACCTCAAATGAACCTTGTTGTAAATATAAATTATGTAAAAAAAAAAAAAAAAGTGATGCCATGCTAATGCATTTTCTGTAATACCATTTCAATGTGCCCATTATTCTCTTCTTGCACTGAGGAGAACAATGTTTTGTTTAACAAGTGGGTTCAACAAGTGCGTCAACATGTAATATCCTGTTTGCCTCTAACAATTGAAATTGGTGCCTAAGAGCCAACATGGTGCAAAACAACGCAAAGGGGTGTTAGTCTCCATTTCACACAAGGATTGGTTACATTTTTGTCTTCTATTCACAACCTAGAGATTATATTACAACTACAATAATTCCTGTATTAGCAACAAGCGCAAGCTCTCTGGGACTCTGGGATTGCGCAATCGCTTCTTCCAAAACAGGCTAAACCAGACCTGTTAAAGAACCATGTTCACAAAAATTACTAGCTTTTTAAAAATTGTATTTGCCATTCACATCATCAGCTATTCACACCAATAACCTATTATTAGCAAGACTAAAAAAAACGTGCAAAAAAAGTAAAATAAGGACTAATACATTTTTTTAAATCAGAGTTGTTTTAAAGTGAAAGCAACTCACCGTTTGAAAGGTGGGTAATCCACACAACTCTGGGCTCAAACAGAAATGATGTGGGATCCCCAGAGGTAATGTGGGGCAAAAGTATGCTACTCATGAACTGCATCACAAGTGTGAGTGTAGGGTGTGGTGATGGAGGGGGCCAGCAAGGGGGGGGGGGAGAGAGAGAGAGAGAGAGAGAGAGAGAGAGAGAGAGAGAGAGAGAGAGGGAGAAAGCCACAGACAGAGAGAGACACAGAGAGACACAGCGAGCCAGAACCATCGGGGGAGGGGATGGTAAACTGATGGTAGAGAGAGAGAGAAAGAGAGAGAGAGAGAGTTAGAGAGATATTTCATCACTTGCCTGATAGAACCTCCAGAGAACCAGTCTAATTAAAGTTCTATAAATAAGCACATCATTTTCCTGGAGCCCACTTCTAACACTTGTCAGTTCTCAGAAGGTTTCTCATTGAAAGTGAATGGCACCACGAGGGCAACGAGGACCCGGCTCGTTCCAAAAGTGAGAGCAGCCGTGCGTGTCACATTTTTTCAGGTCACATCTAGAGGCAGAAGAGCTGGATTATATTACTGCAAGGAGTTTTAGTGTCACAGTGTTTGAGGGGGTAAAAAGTGGTTTTGAACTGAAAGGAATACTTCACAATGTATTTGGGTCAAAGGCCCAAGACCAGGTCAGTCTATTTGAGATTAGAGCAGGGCATCTCATTATAATAGATAGATGGATAATAATGTGAAACTAAATTTTGTCTGGTATTTTGGTTATTGAAACATTGTGATATAGCTTAAGTGTTGCCTTTTCTTGCGTATTTAAAGACAGAATCGCATTAAAGTGTTACTGTTAACTTACGTATTCTGTCATAGCTGAGTGAAATAAAACCATACCTCTAATAAATCGGTTATCACATCAACATTGGTAAAAATAGCTCAATTTTCCTTTTGCAGTGGATTCAGCCAATATCACCCAGCTGTATTTCAGATGTGTGTGAATTACATATAATGAGGTGCCAAAGTAGAAAAGAAAGCCCAAAACAATACATTTAATAATGGGTGATAACCATCTACCAGCGGCCACATTGAAAGCACTGTATGGTTATGCTAACAGCAGTGTGCACAACCGTTCCAAGAAAATCACTGTTTGGTATTGTTTAAAACAAAAATGCGTGGAACCTCATATAGCAAAGCCATCAGGTTAGCTACCCATAACAATCCACACCCTGTGTCTATGCTTCCTCTTGACTCTACATGTCTAGCCCCATTTTAAGACATAAAAGTATTATATCAAACGGCTGTTTAAGGCTATTGAAGGCTATAGCTGAGATTTTACTGGCAACGCCCATGTGTCTTGATGTGGAGCGTTAAGAGCTCAGGGGTCAAGTATAGCCTAATACGTCAGTCTTGCCCAAAACCATTTCCCCTGTATGGCAATCAGGTCATTGAGTTCGCACAAGATATCTCCCACATTGCCGGGGGTAGGATGAGAGATTAGAGATGATGTACAGTCATCTCTAATCTCAAGAACTATATTGAGGTCCCGCTGACCTTGATCTGATACACGGCTTGCAATTGGTCTACCCATGTTGTTTGAGGTGTTATTGAACTTTGTAAAACCTTTGACTGCCCTTACCTCAATATAAATCCATACACTGACAAGAAATGGATGAAATATTCCCTTTGTAACCTCCATTGGGTTCCATTGCATTTCGTAAACATAGCCTACTTCCAATGCATCTACGAAGCTGGTGAAAGCATTTCCTGGCAATGCGTTTATACAACATTGCTCTGCCAAATGTATGTCACGTTGTTACACAAGACTTCAACCAGTGTCACAGATGGTAATATAACTCAATAGAGGTTAAAAAAACAATGATTTATTTAGTTCAATACAGAAACCAAAAAGATTATTTCATTCTGAACATCAGCACTTAAACTGAGGTGAGGAAAGGTTGAACATAAGTTAATATTCACAAAGCACTGAGAAATATGGTGTACTGCGATGTGATAATCTGGAACTCTTTTCTGACTCTTTGGTTCTTATTACATAACCTATACATAACTGGGCAGGAGGGTGAGATCAGCTTTAAGTAGGCTAAACTTCATTCAGTCACTGAATGGAATATGAAAGGTGACAGGTTGAGGTAATTATTTAATTTGATCTAGGCAGAATAGCATAACTAGGCAAATGTCTTACTATTTTACTTGAAATATAACTTTAAAAAGGGTAAAATCCGGCTAGGAAAACCCTACTGTTGTGACGATCATGTTAAATGCTATCATTACAGACGATACTTTATAGAAGGATAAGTCAAATTCTACTGGATAAACTGTAGTGACTATTTTACAAATCACCTGTGCAATGAAGCACAACGATTTATCAGTAAGAAAAGAGGTTCCCTATGGCTTCATGAAAAGATCAATTCTAAAATAAACAATATCACTATACACTATTTTATTTAAAATCCAGACAGGCACTAAAAATGTAATTTAGAAAAAACATGCATGAAAGGAAGACTGCCTGCGGGGAAGTTTATTTCTTTGCTCACCAACTTTATTTTAAACAGATGTCTCAGGTTACACCAGAGTGGGTTCGAGACACACTATCTATAGGCTGCATAGTCTTAGATTTATCAGCGAACCTACACTGTCAAATATTAGCCAACACAGTCAACGAATAGGTCACCAAAACACATCAAGCATACCTGTAGGACATGTCAGGTATTGGTAAGGGACGCAGCGAAGCCTCTCTACATTATAATTGTTATTGGAAACATAACATTAAAACGTACAAATGAAATAGGTCAATATTATTGGCACATGCATCGCATGAGGCCCTAACATACACTCCATCGGCTCGTGGTTTAAATTAAGAATGACCTTATGCTTATACCTTACACATTTAATTGCACCTTACCTTCCCTCCTGACTGTGTGGACACACTACCGCCGCAGATTGCAGCTAACTGTGGAAAAAAGGCGCACTAGTTTCTCAGGGAGTGTGTCCTTCCGCCAGCACGTTTTGAGTTTCAGAGTTCGCAGTCGATGAAACAAAGTGCATTTTTTGCTATAAATTGTATGTTTCGTGTTGCAGTAGGCTATATTACGCTATACTCATTCGTGCCAATTCTCAAATCTCTAAAGCAAATGCACAACAAACACATTTGGAATAAAATAGTGGAAAATAATGTAGAAAAATAGTGCTAAAGTGAAGGAAGTCAACTTTATTTGGTTGTATTCTTACGTGTAATTTAGATTTAAAGTAGGCCTTCAGGTCCCATGTGGATATTGTAGATGTGTAGGCCTGCCTATAGTGGTTGCGGACTGGAGAGACCTCTTCTGGTACATTGGCTGGAATATTTTTCTGTCTGTTGTGGAGGCCCAGCCGCGTAGGCATGGGTGGCCCTGGGTAGCCCACTTAATCAGAAGGCTTCCTTGCTTCTTATATTTTGGTTAACAGACGTTTCAGAACCTCTTAAGAAGGAGAGAACCAGGTCCACCTGATTTACTCTGTGCCCACCCACATTGTGATTTCTGCCTACGCTACTGGGCAGTCAGTGTCTGAAAGCAAACCACCAAGCGCTATAGGGACAGTGGGGCCAGGAATTAAATATGCCTTTCTGTCAGCTCCCTCAGGCCTCAGTAAAAGAAAAAACTGTTTCTCCTGTCACGACAGAATCCTCTAACCCTACCAATAAAACCAAGCTTCAGTTTCTTTTCCTTCCTTCCTTCTTTTCATTTTCCTTCTCCAGCTGGATATTCCACGGCTCCCGTTTTGTCCATTCGTCATGAGGTCCTCCTGGGGTGACTTTTTGGGACATGCGTTCACCTTCCATTCCACCTGCTGTCTTTTATTCAGCTCCTCATCTATCTTAAGGTTCGCTTGTTTGCACTTCGGTGGACTTTCCCGGGCTTCCATTCCTCTTATTTGTTTCTGCCCCTATGTGGGTTTTCTGGAGGTTCCTCTGGGTCGGATGCGAAGGGGCAGGATAGGCTAGTGGTCTAGGTGTTGGACTCCCAGCCAGAAGGTTGAGGGTTTGAGCTCCAGAGTTGGCATACCTGTAAGCATCCTTGAGCATGATGCCTAACCCCTATCTGCTCCATATAATAGCAGCATGTAATAGCATGTAATTGTAAGTCGCTTTGGATAAAAGCATCTGCTAAATGACCTAATTGTAATTGTAGAAACTATTCTTGGTTGTCATTGATTGGGTGACTGAAGTTCAAAACTACTGGCTATGTAAACAAGACTATAACAATGCTCTGTTTTTGCTCTTTGATAGTTTGTTGTACATACACTATTTTGTGCTTCCTCCTTTTGTGCGCCTCCTGGGTAATTCATTTCCCTTTCTGTTAGGGGAGTATGGACACAGAGCTCCATAATGTATTTATTTTTCTCCTTGATGATTTGGACTTGCTCCTGCATGGTCTCTTTTTGCTCTCCCATCACCACCTTGGTACTTCTCCACTTGGCCACTTGCTCCCCTTTGTTGATGCTCCTGGATGTTGTTCTGGAGCGCAACCGTGATCATTCTGCAAAGTTCGCAACTAGTTCTTCGCAAACATAAAACTTTGGTCGTTGTGCTAATGTACCACTAGATGGTGATATTTACTTTTGCGTAGCATTATGTAGGAATATTTCTCTTACTTCCGTGCGACCATTTTTACGTCATTATTATGCCCTTTTTACCTTTTATAATATTTCACCTGATCTGTTCCAATTTGTATATGATCTGTTAATCTTTAACATAATAATACGACTTATAATTATTTCCGGTCCAACCAAACTAGCTATTGACGTAGAGAAAGTTTGTGATCGTTTTACGTCATCAGATGGGGACATGAAGCGAGGCAAATGAAGTTGTTACAGGGTGGCAATTCGTTACCACGTTAAGCTTCAAATAGGTAATTTTCTAAAATTATAATATTGCACACTGGTAAATACATATATAAACAATGACCAGTCATTAAGAAAATTTTGAATAACGTACAGACGTGGTCTAGTTAGATCTAAAAGTGTGTTGTGATCCTGCTGCTTGGCTAACGTTAGTTTTTTTTAGTTCTTTATAATCTAAATAAGATAGGGCTATTAACACATTGAAATACTGCAAGATATGCCCTATACGGTTTGTTGGACATAAGTAATACGTCTAGCTTGTTACGTAATCGCTTCTTGTACCAATGACCGTGATATTCACTTTTTTGTATGTGATGTTTAACTTGGTGACTTTCGGATTTGAGGTCATGCGGAACTAACGTTACATTTACAACGCTAGAGCCGCACGAATCCTGTAGTTTCTTTTCACCAATTTTCATTTATGTAATTAATTTACATTATATTCACGTGCAACCCCTCATTATATTTTACAGGTTGACATATGGATTCCTTTTATAGCCCGCTGGCCTTGGGCATAGTAGCAGGATTGGGATGTGGACTTTGTCTCGGATGGCACTTCAGGGCTGGGTTTGGCAAGTTACCCGTGAGCCTTAAACAAGCCCTGGGAAATGGCACTAACGAAAGTGTGATGGGAGAAGGAGGGGCGTTTAAGATGGTTCTAGTAGTCCGAAATGATCTTAAGATGGGAAAAGGAAAGATTGCAGCACAGTGTGCCCATGCTGCTGTGTCAGCCTACAAGCAGGTGCAACACAGGAACCCAACCCTTCTCAAACAGTGGGAGTTCAGCGGCCAGCCCAAGGTGGTCGTGAAGGCACCAGACGAGGACAGCTTGATTGATCTGCTAAATCACGCCAAAGAGGTTGGACTGCCAGTCAGCCTCATCCAAGACGCGGGGAGGACACAGATCGCGCCAGGATCACGCACCGTTTTGGGAGTCGGACCAGGGCCGGCAGATCTAGTTGACGTTGTCACAGGACACTTGAAACTCTTCTAGATCTCCAGCTCGCATTTGGAGTATTTAAATACAAATGTCGAAAGCTATAGCCCCAACAAACTTTTGTATGAAGAAAAACAAATGGCAAAACAATTTCATTGAAAGTCTAGACTGAATGTGAAATTAGTTAGACGTATTTTAGGGTTACCTACACAACAGCAGTAACAAACTTTTCTCAACAGCCTGTCTGCTTGTAGATATGTTAGTAGTTCTAAAAAATAAACTAAAGCAGTTTAAAACATTTACTTGATTATCATTTTGTCATGAAATTACTTGTATAAGTAATCAGACTGAACCCCAAATGAATACCGCACACTTCTGGGTTTGTGCCATCACAGAAAGCCACTGGACACTTCCACAACCACACTATACATACATCTGAACAAGATAATACAAGGTGCCAGTATTTTATAAAGACACAAGAACAGACTTCTTGACAAACAAGAAGCTTTTATTTTTTTAAGTGGAAAAGAAAACCGTCGTCTCCTTATGATTTTGATTATGCACCATTAACTATCTTCAAGTGCGCACTTAAATCTAAAGTAATTTAAGAATATAGGGTGAAGGGAGTTAACGATTGATTTCCTATACACAGGCAAGCCTTTAATCAAACTCCAAATTACCACAGTCCTGTGATATTATTTATGAATTAGATCAAAAGAGGATGAGGAAAAAATGGAAAGGAAAATGCCTGGCTGAATATCATGGGTGTAAGGTTTCAAATTCTCTCCTGGACACCAATAGTAACCTATAACATTACAATATCCAGCATTCAAACGGGACATGGGGGAGGTTAGTCAAATGCACACAGATCTGAAAACATGAGGCCTCCGTAGCAATCCCTCCCAACATGGAATGGTCCACACGAGAACAACATTTAAAGCACAAGGAAAGGTCCTCTGAATGCAAACTTGTTTCCATGCTGTCATACTGAAGACACTGCATAGGCTTTGCTGCTAAGGATGAAAGCTTCTGGAAATCAAGTATGCAAGATAAAATAATCTATTGAGTTCTCTCCTCCAAACTACACACATGCCCCCTCCCCAAGTGTGTAGGGACATTATTGGTGCGACGTAGTGTTTCTAGTCTGATCACGGAAGCGGCAGTTTAATGTTCAGATATTGAAGAACATTGTAGCATTTTGGATTATGAATATACAATAATTAAATGCATTTTACAGGACAGAACAGGCTGCTCACACACATCAAAATGAAGAGATTCTACATTAATTTCTTCTCACTACAGAGTGCAAATCAGATGCTTCACAACAGACCTGAGAAGAGGACTGGCTCTTCCCTCAAGCACCCTCCCCCCTCCCCATTGTACGTAACCCATTTCCCAAGTAAAATAGACAAAAATTAATCTAGTAAATACGGAATGTGGGGAAAAGAAAATATTCTTTGTGATTCAATCTTTTTCTTTTGACAACAGGAAGAAAGTAGAGTCCTTCATGACAGTTTTCAATGGAAATAAACGTGACATAAAAAGTAAAAAAAGAAAAACAACTGCTTGTCGAGGTGATTTGGGTAAAGCAACAACAATGGGCTGGTGAAGGACTGTGGGAGAGATGGATGGATGGCTCCAGCCTGCACAGAGGGGCCTTTACATGCCGTAGCCGAAGCCTGGCTGGGCTGCTGGCTGACCATACCCTGCAGGTGCCTGGTAACCGTAGGCATAGGCTGGCTGGGGGGCCACAGGGACACTGGGGCCTGCCGTCAGCATCAGCTGGGGTGTGCCTGCAGCATGCACAGGAAAGGTTCAGGCATAACAAGCCATTGTGGAGGAGGCTTGGACTCATGCACCATTATTTTACAGCAGACAGTGTTCAGTGTGTGTGGTCTTACCGTAGACAATGGGCTGCGTCTCTGTTGCCTGCTCTTCCTCTTTCCTTAGAGACTCTGAGGTTTCTAATTTGTCTACCTGCAAGACAAAAGAAATGAAACATTTAGATTAAAACAACAAGAAGGCAAAAGGCCAGAACAAGGCTGGCATGGTTGAATAATGACATTTGAAAGGAGATATTGGAACCATTCCAGCCTGGAGGGTTATATTATACACTACTAGGTTATTTCAATTTACAATCAATAAACAAAGGCTTCTAGGCAGGAAGGTTGACTCCCAGCTGATGGGTCATGGGGGTCCAACCCCTGGTGTGGGACCTACCTGTACCTACCACCCTTGCGCAATATGCCCATTGCCCAACCCCCATCTGCCTAATACAACTGTAGTCACGGACCCAACTGTACATTCCTC
The DNA here is from genome assembly GCA_025447815.1 of Percopsis transmontana. Classification (NCBI taxonomy): domain Eukaryota; kingdom Metazoa; phylum Chordata; class Actinopteri; order Percopsiformes; family Percopsidae; genus Percopsis; species Percopsis transmontana. The sequence continues at coordinate 3,901,554 of JAOEHI010000006.1, read as the reverse complement.
TAAATGCTGCTCCCATTGACTTCTATCCATACCTCATGGTTAACAGGTATCTCTCATCACATATCGCCTCACACCATTTCATCAAGCAGAAGCTCCCCTGAGTGGCCAAGCAGTCCCATGCTGGCAGGGTCACGCACTCTGGCTATGTCATACATTACAGGAGGCTGCAGCCCAACGTGCTCATGGCAATGCTCAAAGCCTTCCGTTGAAAGCGAGGCACAAGCAAAAGCCTTGATTGATTGATCGGTAGTGTTGCTGCTTATTAGCAGTATTAACATGCATTTTAAAACCAGACGGCACACTGCATACAGGCTCTCCGTTGTGTACGTAAACAGATCTGTGTAAATGGTCAACTGCTTCCACTAGCCATAATGCAAATAAGGATGGAGGAATAAGTTCAGTTCAAAACCGATCAAATAGGTTAAGTTTCATTGGTTTCCTCGGTTTTAGGTTATTTTTATTTTTTAAAAAGGGGCTCGCATAAATATTTTTCAAAGGCTGGGGTACTTGCACTAACATAACCTTTACTCACACACAGAGAATTGGGCCACAGCTAATATGATCTTTTCGGGTTCTAGAGGTCTAGAAAACCCAATAGATGCTTCAGGCACTACTGTGTGTGACTGTCAAACAGTGTAATGTGCCAGAGCTGAAACCATGCACACACACACAAGCCTGCAGTCGTCCAGGCTTACATGAACACAAAACAGTTACAAGAAAAATAAATTGGGCACAGAGCAAATCAACTTTCACCTTTTCCTTAAAAGTATCAACCTGGAAGAAAAGAGGCACAGCTTAGACAATAGACTTCTGTGTTATGGTATTTATTTATATTTTTATACAAATATATATATATATAGGCCACTAGTGCATCTCCACGAGGCCACCCACCTTGGAGAGGTACTCCCTCATGACCTGGATGAAGTAGGGCATGGAGAAGTCCATGATGTTATGCCTCCAGGCGGTCTCCAGCACCACGTCTGGCCGCAGGAGGTCATAGCAGGTGAAGAGGCAGGCAGCGAAACACTCCCTCTTGTCCTCCTGTAGGAACCAGACCAGCAGCTCCTCCGCCAGCTCTGTGTCCTTAGACTCTGACGCATACTGCATGGCGTCCTGCAGGGGCCAGGGTTAAAGATAAGACACGCGAGGGTGAGTGTTGTTGTTACCGTCCAAACGTGTTATCTTTAGACGGGACACTCCTCGATATGCTGACGGGAATTCTACGTGCCGTTAAAGCCAGACTTTCACAAGCCTCAAGTAGCATGTCTTTCCTGCACCCGAGCCCTCTCTACTCCTCCCCCTAGAGAGCACCTAGGCTCACGCTGTTTTCCACCCCTCCCCCTGCCGTCACACACCCTTTCCTGGACAGTTGTGCTTTAAAATAAAGATTTGGGTCGGTGACCACACCGAAATCAAGGAGTGCACCTTTAACTAACTTTTAGTACCAACAGACGTTCGTAGCTCGCACAGGCACTGGAAGGAGATCGCAAGCTCATGGGTCAGAAAGTTGGAAAAACATGGTCGATCACGCGTGGATAGAACAAAGAAGGGTAGTGAAACAGTAAAGGAGAGAGCACCTTGTAGAGCTTGTCTTTCTTGCAGAGCTCCACGCTCTGTTTCCAGCGGTTGTTGCCCTTGAAGAGGTATGCGGCGATTCTCCTGAACTCGATCAGCTCGTGCTTCTCCAAGCGCTGGGCCAGCGAGATGTTGTCGAAGTTGTCGTAGGCATCTATCGATGTCCTCAGTGCCTATTTGGGGAAAACGGGTGGAGAAACAGAGCGATGAGGCTCGCGACAGAAGGCTTGAGTCATCCACCGGGGAGGGTAGGAAGCTTTGCGAAAAGCACTCACCTGATAGTCTTCCTCTGTGATAAAGAGGTTGTTAAGTGCTTCATTGACTGACTTGTTGTTGTGGTTCTGTACTGATCGCAGGTAGGGCTTGACAAGGGGCAGCTGTTTCACCTGTGGACACACGTCAGTCAGTTTCACTCAAACAAGAGGTCGATGGCCTTCAGGCGGTCAAACTCGGAGGCGGGCTGAGGTGTACCTTGGAGAAGAAGTTGACGGCACGGGAGTGGTCCAGCCGGGGGGACAGCACTATGAGCAGGTCATTCAGTAACAAGGGCTTGAACTCCAAATAGAATTGGGTGGCTTTATAGTACAGCTCCACATTGGCCACCTACACAGGAGACAGAGGGGAAAAGGACAACTTTGACAATACAATCAGTAGCCACGGATGCTGCATATTCCTCCTCATATTTCACATGACAAATGTGAAACCCATTTAAAGGTTTAACATTGACTCGTTATAAAGAGGATCTAACTTGTGTTGACTTCTGCTAATTTTATGTGAGGAAATCAAACAGTGGTTCTTAAACTTTGAACCCCCTGAAAATGTATAGCTCGCAGCGCCCCCTATCGCATGTAAACAAATATTTTACCTTTAGCATGCACACTTTACTGAGAATAAAAAAAAATTAAATAAAGTCCTCTTGCGACCACCCACTATTCCCCATTATCCTTTTGCAGCCGTATGGATGGATCCCGACCCGCCACTATGGACTGCTAGTAAACTAAAACCATGCCTTGGTGATAATGTCTTTGAACTGGCCCTCCTTCCAGGCGTCGGTGGGGTGGTTCATCATGGTAATAATGGCGTTGTCGAACTCCTCGTACTTGTCGTAGAGGAAGACCAGCTCGCCCCACAGGTGGGCCTGCTCGGCCGCCCGCAGCACCTTGGGGATGTTGACCCGGGACCAGAACAGCTCCAGGTGCTCCCTCATCTTCTGAGGCTTGAACTTGGAGTAGAGGATGGCCAGCTCGGTGAACATGCCCATGTGGGCGCGCTCCAGGCCCAGGGCCGCCTCCAGCATGGTGATCAGCTCCTCGAAGTAGCCACGGTCCTGGGAGAGAGCAGCAGGAGCGGAGGTTAGGGTTACATCGGGGAGAGAGAGAGTGTGTGTGTGTGTGTGAGTGTGTGTGTTCGCTGCGTTGCCATCCTACCTGGTAGTAGTTAATGAGCTCCTCCAGTTCGTCGGCGTGCACCACGATGTGGAGGCCGCACATCTGGGCCAGCCGGAACTCCTTTCCGTCCACGCATGCGAAGCACACCTCCTTCCAGGTGCGGGTGCTGTTGGCCTTGCGGGCGCCGTCCACGGCCGCCTGGTACTCCCCCAGGTGCACCAGGGTGGAAGCCAAACGGCCGAAGTTGGAGACGTTGTTGTACAGCAGCTTGGCGGCGTCGTACATTTTCTCATCGTAGCAGCGGTCCCCGACCTACAGTGTGGATGGAGGAAAGCTGCTAGGGCTTGGTCCAGACAAGGTCTGGATGGGGCACAGAGGTGCGTTTGGGTGGGACAAGGTACCTGCTGGATGTGGGCGTTGTTGGGTCCGTTGATGAACTCTTCGAGCTCGGCCAAGCGGTTGGTCTTGGCCAGGGCGAAGATCAGCTCGGTCTCCACGTACGATTCACGGGCCTTCTTACGAGCCATCTGCAGGAATTTCACCAAGTCCTCCCAATTGCCTGAAAAATCATTTACAAAAATGTGTAAGGTGTTGTGGCTTTTCCCTCTACAAAACCAATTTCCCAAAATATCCCAGTCTTCTCCCCCTTTCCTCACCACTCTGATCAGCGGCCTGTACCACCTCCATGTAGGCAGAGGGGTCGTCGGCCTTGATGTAGGAGTCAATGGCCTCCTTGACCAGACCCTTCTGAAGCTGAGCCTTGGCCAGTTGGCTCCACACCGCCGGCTCGTTGCATCGCTCCGCAAACTCGTAGGCCCGGTCCAGGTTTCCAATATGCTCTATCAGCACCTGAGAACCATAAGATGAACGTCACTTATGACACACGCACTTCCCATCCTCAGCCAGGTGGGCGTTAGTGGAATGACGACAGCTGACCTGCACAGCTGAGGTGTTGACGTCAAACTTCCTGAAGATGGCGAAGGCCTCCTCGAAAAGCTCATTGCTGATGGCGATGTTGGCAATGTCAGGGGCGTCGTAGTTGTCCAGCCTGTTGATGTACTCCATCACACGGGTACGGTCGGCTTTGATGGCCGTCAGGATCAACAGGTTCTGGAGATTTCTGTGTTCACTGAAGACTGAGTTGTCCAGGACGATCTTCTCCAGCAGCTCAATGAGCTCGTTGGGCAGATCGGCCGTCATGAAGGCCTTGACCGTGACTGAGACCTCCTCTGGATCCTGGGTCTCTGACAGGGCTGTCTGCACCACCTGGAGAGGAGCCACAAGGCAGCTTGTTTAAAAAAAAAAAAAAAAACTGCCCCCAGCCGGCCAGGTTTGAGGTCTCTGGTCAGAAACTGACCTGGTCAATGAGCGGCCGCCTGAAGGGGTTGCTCTCCAGCAGCACGCTGGCCCACAGCTCAGGGTCTTTGCGACGCACCAGGTAGCGAGACAGACTCTTGAACAGGGAGTTCTCATTGCACACCTGGAGAAAGGAACAGATGTTAGAAATACTCCCAGTTACGCCGAACACGGTTTAGTCAAGAGCTAAAGAATTGTGACACCAAGACACATGTCGCTAGATATTAACAGACATGCAAACAGATCAACATAGATAGAAAGAAATCCTCACGTTGATGAGTTCCTGGTCACACTGGCCCCTCTCGTAGGCCACGCAGGCCAGGTGGGGGTCTCTCTTCTCGCAGTATTTGCCCACCACGCGGCTGTCGTAGAAGGGGTTCTCCCTTAGGAAGCGCTCGGGGTTGTTGTTGCTGTCGATGTAGATCTTGGCCAGGGCATTGTGGGTAGCCGGCTCCTCACAGCCTTCGTGGATACGAGCCTCCAGCCAGGGCAGCAGCAGCTTCAGTCTGGGACGCGAAACACAGGAGAGAACAGTGATGGACTGAATGTGCCTTGACCAGTGCGCGGATGGATCAATGTGACTGGAAATGTTTTAGGGGGGGGAGGGGGCTTGAGTTTGAACTGGCTGAGAACCTTTTTGGTTAATGCATAAAATAAGTACCAAGTAACCTATGATCTACAGTAATTGGACTTTAGGTTAGGGGGGTTGCAGTACCTGTTCCTCTTCTCCACCTCAGCCACCAGCTCATCGGTGGAGAACTGTCCCCTGACCACCAGAATCAGGCTCTTGATCACGTCTTCGGAGCAGTCCACGTCCAAGAGACCTCCAATCACAACGGGCAGACGGCTGGGGTTTACCTAGCACACACACACACACACACACACACACACACAGCGATACATCAACCAACCGCCTCCATGTTTAGAGACTCCTTGTCGGGGCGTCAAAGCCACACTGGGTACGCCTACCTTCTGGACGTAGATCTCGATGTACTTCTGCAGGTTGTTGCGGTACAGGTACAGGACCAGGTCGTGGACAAAGTCGAAGCGGTCACACACGATGATGAGGGGCAGCTGGTCGGTGAGCTTGGCTTCCTGTGCGGGACGACAAGTCAAAAAGCAGGGACAGAGTCAGCGTGACCCACCCACAACACCACCACGCAGGCCAATGCTGATCACAGTCAAAGCTGACATTAAGGGCTGCTCCCGATAGTGAAACGACAGCCACATCGTACAGTTGAATGAGAGACTTGCAGGCGAGTAATATTTAGGTTTCATCTTACATTTGAGAGCAGCTCAACGTGTTGCTGTCAGTTTGACTGCAACGTTGCCGACCAGTGGAACTACTTTTGTGCAATAGCAAAGGAAACGTGTCAGAATCACTGAAAAATGAAGTTGTGATATCATTTTCCTGTTACCGACCCTACGCAAGCGATTCCAAAATAGCACATCACCACGGGGGGTGGTGGGGGACACACACACAACAAAACATACATAGACAGTAAATTACAAAGGTCTAACTACAAAAAATTTACACTTTTTTTTCCCCACGAGGCCATTGGGATGGTAGTGGTAGTATTACAAAATCTGCTTGGTTGGTGTGTGTGTGTATGTGTGAGACAGTGAGTGAGTGAGAGAGAGAGAGATAAGGGAATGAAAAGAGATGACATCCTTATCGTATATTGCTCTACGCCAACTACGACCCTGCCCCCACACGTAGGCAGAGGGTGGCCAGTGAAGATCGGACTGGAGCACAGGAACGCCACTGTCCTCTGCCCTACGGTGCCACCATAACCCCAAACAGGATGGACCAACTGGGATTGTGCACCTTGCAGCCCCGCTAGAAAACATGGTTCAATGACTAGTCGAGACTACACGTCATACATGGACGCCTGTAATGTCACGTTACAAGATTCTGGCTGAATACTCTTTACACTCACTACTGGCTACAGTCACACACAAAAACACACACGAGACACCCCTCATGGATGCCTAAGGGCTAGTTCTAGCTCTGGGAAGGCGTAGGTGCACCCCCACTGGGTGTATGGTTTGTGGTGTATACGCCCATACGGCGCCATACAAATCACAGTTTAAATCCTGTGCCTAAAGGCGGGGGGATAGGGATGAAAATAAAACAGGGTGAGGGGGGGGGTCCTGTCCTTTGACAAAGGGTGGGGTGGGGTGGGTAGATTTACCTGATACATGTCCTGCAATGCCATAGACAAAAAGGGAAAAGCACAAAAGATAATATCTGCCATCAGGTTGATTGAGTGGAACACAGGCAAATAAATGCTTGTAGGAAATGCGTGTTCAAATCTATAGTGCGGGAATCCAATTTAAATTCCATGCAGTCCTACTGGCGACGTGATGGGGCTTGAAACAGAGCCTAAAACGAGAATCTTATTACTAGGATCTGCGCTCAAAGCTTTAGAGTACTTGACTGACTACTTTGATTATCAGGTTGTGACATCCAGGACAAGCTGAGCTCCCCAACGACCACTTTGTCATGACGCGTCACAAAACGACACAGGAAGTTGTGGATTAGTGTGGTGACAGTTGGAGCAAAGAGATGGACACAGTAGAGGAAAAGAACAGTTCTTGCTCAGTGTGCGACCGCCGCTAAGCCGCACCTTGAGGAAGTTCTTGACACGCTCGGGGTCGTAGCAGTTGCTCTCTCTGCAGATCCTCTCCACCTCTTTGATCTGGCCCGTCTTGCAGGCAGCCTGGATGTACTTGAAGTGGACCTCTGGGTCCTGGCTGAAGTTGACGATGGAGCCCAGGAAGTAGAACAGACCTGAGGGAAATAGTCATGTTTCAAAAGGTTGGTAAAGGAAGTCTCTATCCCAGGACAATATTCAATTGCATTAAAGCAGACGGGTGTATTATTTAACTAAGCATAAAACTAGCCATTTACAGTGACAGCCAGTGGAAGCAGCTGGTGTAATACATGTGTGACGGATATAGCCGATTTGTAGCCAACCGATGAATCGCAAAGGGGGTTTGCCCTCTCACCTTCAAAGCTCTTGAAGGACTCGAAGAGCTCCGTGAGGGACTGAGTGGAGAGCTGCTCGTGGTACTTTGAGGCCACCTGGACACAGATCTGCAGGTTCTGGCGAATGTTGGCAGACAGCATGGCCCTCAGACACTCCAGGGAGTCTTCCACCGACAGGGAGCCGAAGAAGTTCACCAGCCACTGGGGGAAGAGAGGGTGAACATTAGCCAAAGGTCATTAGGGTCCAAAGGTCATTAGGGTCCAAAGGTCTCAATGAGCAGCCTACCTCGGGGTTCAGCAGGTGTGTGTGCACCACAGCGCGCTTGATATCATACAGGTCAGTGTAGTGCTCCAGCGCCCTCTGCAGGAGCCCGGCCTTCTCACACAGCTGGGCGATGTGGGCGCGGTCGTAGTTGGTGAACATCTGGTTGCCCAGGATGGCATCAGCAACCTACACACGCAGCATCAAACAGTGGGAAACATGAGCTGGAACCAAGACTTGGCCACAGTTGGTTTGCACGGTTGTTTCATCCATCATCACAGGAAAGTAACACTAGGGGGCTTGAAGCCTAAAATAACATACTCTGTTTGGAAGCAAGAATAGTAGAATCACTGACACACGTGAAGTGTGACTTGCTTAGTGGCGTGTTTGTGTGTGTACCTGTGGGGCATGCATGAGGTTCATCTCCAGCAGGCGAGTCTGCAGTGGCCCCTCTGAGGGCCGGTTGTTCTTCAGGGCGTCCAGGAGGAAGGAGGTGCACTGCTGGATCAGGTTGTACTCCATGAACACATCCACAATCTACACACACACACACAGAAAAAGAGCTTAGAATGGCGACACTGGAGATAAAACACACACTCCTAGATCTCGGAGAGGACTGAGCACATTACTTTTTGAAAGGTCCTTGCGTTCAATATAGGACTATCTGATGGTGTTTTGCTATTGTATAGACCACTTACCACTCAGGTGGTGCACCTGAGTAACGCATGGGTTTGCTGTGGTTCGGGTTCAATTTAATGTATTTTTATTTTTTTTTTTTAAAGGATTTAAACTGTATACTTGATGGTTTGACGTTTTGGTCAGACAATGTATTGCCTGTTAACAAAACCCTACCAGCACTGCAGAGTGCAGTGTCAGGAGCTGGCTCTTACAGTACCGGGTGCATTTGATTTATATTACAGGCTAGCTGAGGTGTGCAGAAGTCAGCAAGTCTTCCATGGACGGGAGTAATACAGCGTGCTACTAGCTCATCCCAGAGCGCACCTCATATCAGGAGGCATTAATGTTTAATAAAATGAAATGATGAATAAAATAATGGCACAACAAAATACACAAAAATTTACCCTGTTCTTGTAAGGAAAACAATAACTATGAATTCTGGCCTACGATGCATAAATAAAGTGGCTTTCTTTAGGACATCAGGAAAAATGAGCCAACAGGAACAGGGAGGTGGGGGGGCTGTACACTAAACCAGGACAAATCCCCGCTCTAACCTGTGTGATGTCAGCCAGTGGCTCCTCGTCCTGGACCAGCATCTGGGCGAACTGCAGGCCCTGCTCTGGGTTGATCCGCATCACATTCCTCAGCAGGAAGATCCAGTCTGGAGTGTAGCCCACCTGGAATCGCAAATAGGGATCTGCTACACAAAACTGTATTTTAAAGCTATTGATTCCACCTTTAGTGTAACTGTAGCATTACTGGCAAACCACAACAATGGACTCTCTTTAAACTCTATTGAGACGAACCCATTTCCTGTTAGACCCTGAAGCCCTTCTAGTGCTCTATACATGTCCTTGATATCATCAAAGACACATTGACAGCAAGCGAAACACACAACGCACAGTATTAGCTCGCCCTCTTCCCACAGATATCTTCAATTGTCATGATTGCGATTTCCCACATACTGTCTCTTGGGTTGGTATGGTACCTTTTTGGCGTACAGGACGATCTTGGGGAACTGTCCCGTCTCAGCGAAGCACTGGATGACCTTGTTGGGGACGTTGGCCCTCAGGTAGACGCTGAGGGCCAGGGTGGGGTCCACAGCCTTCACAAGATCTCCCAGTTCCTCGGAACATTCCAACTGCAAGGATGACAATAACAACTATCAGCGCTGGAAACCACACGAGATGAAAAAGCCTTATGGAGCCAGCATTGTTAGACCCTGGAGGAGAAAATCTAGAAATACCTCACGTAACCAATGCTCTCGCATCAGTCAAGATAACGGGGGAGTCGTGTAAATAAACGCAGCGGGCTCAGGAAACGCCCTTTCCTGGAGGCGGCAGAAGGGCGATAGGGATCGGGCTAAAAGGGGGGGTGTGGGAGAGGGGGGAGAGGTACCTTGTCCTCTTTGAGCCACTTCTCCAGGAGCTGCTTGCGTCCCTGCTGGAGCACAGGCCTGCACAGCTCCAGGGACTCAAACTTGTTGAGCTGGCCCTGGTCCAGCAGGATGCCAAAGTACTGCAGCAGGGGGGAGGTTTGGCCCGGCTGGGCCGGCACACCCTGGAACCGCCGGATGGTGTCTGGGGTACGCAGGATACCCTGGAGGGGGCAAAAATGCAATTGTTTAGCCCCAAGGGGATACGGTAAGCGAAAGACACACACAAACACAATTTCAGGGGCTTGTGCACAATGTCACAAGCCCCTGCCTGCAACATTGAGCACAGTAGTTCTTGTTAAAATGTGTAGTGTGCATTTATTGTCCAGAGTAGAGTCAGCGTCAGACTTTGCCAAATGAATTGCATTATGTGAGGGGAAAATACATGATGCATGAATACACTACATATGAATACACTACATACTGAAACACCCTGCACACACTGGGAGGACTTAAAATACTGAATAATACTAGATCTTCCTCTTGTGTGCGGTTAGGTTCGCTGTGATGAAAACACTTTTATTTGACTTTGAAACTTTGACAGCATTCTGGAAAAAACAACACCACCTCTGCTTTAAATATCAAATTTCCACAAATCCTCTAATTTTAATCTGGTAGATTTCCTTCTCCACATAGCCATAATGCATAACGTCATGCCCCCCCCGCCCCAACCCAAGGTGGTTACCTTGGGTGCGTTTGCAGCCACCTTGGCCGCCTCAGAGTAGTTGCCCCCTGCAAACAGGTTGTTGAATTTGCGTGCGAAGAGCTCCTCGGCGCCGGCCAGGTTGTTGCGCACGGCGATGCGCAGGGCCAGGTCCGGGTTCTGCAGCACGTTGGTGATGTAGGGGATGATGTTCTCCTCCTCCACGCAGACAGACAGCACCTGGATTGCACATGGCGCCAGAGACTCAGACACACACACCGGAGCCCTGCTACAGTACCTGTACTGTACCTTGGCCACCGATCCCTCCACCTCCTGGCGCTAATCCCACTAACAGAAGTCCTCTGTAACAATCCCTGTTCCATACTCCTTGCTACTCTGTTACATCAGCTCTTAGAATATTAAGCACTTTGCCAAAATTTGCTGCTAGCAATTAATGACTGTTTTGAGGAGTAAATAATAACTTTCGAGGTATGTGCTGAAAAATGCATAACCTGAAGTAACCTGATGACATGAGGCTGTCCTTATTCTAGGAGAATGTTGTTTGCTTGCAATAACTGGTGGTTAACCGGTTCAACTGTTGACAAATGTACTGACTGTAAGTAGCTTTGGATAAAAGCGTCTGCTAAATGCTGTAAATATAAATGTACAGCACAAGAGCAACAAATAAACCACCGAGTTCCACAGCCACCGTTGTACGACCCGTGGGCCTTTCATCATTATATTAAGAGGATACAAAAGGGAGCTGTCAAAAAGAGAACTACAATTTCATCCCATTCAGAATGCACAACTGCTGCTGTACAGGGAGATGTGCGGGAGCTCTGAGGGATATTTTCAGAGGTCTAGTAGTGAGGTCGAGTTACATCCGCGTATTGCTTGCAAATACCTGGTTGCAGTGAGTAAACAATCTGCAGAATTATGTGTAACTGACACTGGGGGTGATGGGAGTGATGGGAGTGTGTGTGTGTGTGTGTGTGTGTGTGTGTGTGTGTGTGTGTGTGTGTGTGGGGGGGGGTACTAGAGGTGCTTTCAGCGATGCATGGAGCGCTTCTTGTTATGCTGGGAACACACTGAAGGAGTCCCAC
>JAOEHI010000006.1:3853030-3890022 GCA_025447815.1 Percopsis transmontana | reverse complement strand
CGGGAAAGGGAAGTTTGGGGTCCTCTGCTGGAGCTGCTACCCCCGCGACCCGATTCCGGATAAGCGGACGACGATGATGATGATGATGATGATGATGAGTCCATTTGTTCTGCTTTTTTAAGCAAAAGCCCAGAGCTTCTGACTCACTGCGGTCCTCCACTGACATGCCTCTGAGATCCACGGCACCATGGTTCGTGGTGAGAAATATTTTGTTTCAGTCCGTCAGTGAGATGATGTGCCAGTGGGGACCCATTCACCCCAGACACTAAGTCACACTTTTCACTAAGGCCTTCGTGACACATAGAAGTGGGGTCCAATAAAGCAACAGGCATCAAGAAGAAGGACGCTTAAGGGATCATTCGCACCAATTTGAATTGTGTTCAGTATTCTGTAACTCATTCGGACACAGCTCAGGCAGGATATGTTTGTGGTTGGTGGCTAGGGTGGTCGATTCCCAGCTGAAAGGTACTGTAGCAGGTTTGTTTTCCAACATGCCCAGCATACCTGTATGGATCCTTGAGTAGGATGCCTAACCCAAACCTGCTCCTTAATACTGATTTTACTCAATGTAGTTTTATGGTCTTGTTGCGTCACAGAATTGCTATGAAGCCATTGGCCATAAACTATTAAAGTTTTTTTAAACCTTATAAAATGGGTCACATGCCAAGGAGAAACCCAGATAATGTAACTAACACATTGAGGCCCACTGATTCTGCCTCGTGTATGAAATGTGCTATGTCAATAAAGTGCCTTGCTTTATCCCAGATTAAACATTAATTTACCTTATTTATAGGGAGGAGGAAGCTTGTAACTCGTGCTGATTCGGGAAATTATCACATTTTTACATCCCTTTCTGCTCCTCTGCTGATCTACCAGGAAACACCAGTCATGACAGTGAATACAGGTATTGTGATTCCGAATTCCTTTATATTTATGTTTTCTATTTATTCTGAATTTATATATTTTATTTAAGCCAGTGCCTTATTGAATTTTCTGGATGCTTCTCATTCCTTGACAAGACATCTTATTGGAATGAAAGGAAAAGACATTGCCTCTGCAGGAATGCTAAATCAAATGACCACTCTTTTATCTTTATTCCCAACCGTTGTTTTAACTAATGCTGGCCACCTAACCCCTTTAAGAAGCTAAGAGAAGGATGACATGGGGATAGGTTTACTAAATTAGTGATATCATCTAATTGGGTTGGAACATCATACCTGTATGTCTTAAAAAAAAAAATATACACACCCAGTTATGTTGATTATTTTTCAGACTTTGAATTATTGTGTGAAAAATAACAAAAAAAACAATTGTGTTTCTCAAACAATTGTATTGTTTTAAATTTGCTTGGAGAACAAGATTTGTTTTGCTAATAGGAAAAAATAACTTCATAACTGCCCAACAAATGTGCTGATTATCCTACTGTGGAATCCTAGGGAATCATTTAGCGAACAGATCCACGCAGGGGTTCATACAGCTGTAAGTTAAAATATAAATCAGTTTGCAGCAGCTGCTATGTATAAATTACAGTGGTGTGATACAATACACGTTTTTGAGTGCTATGCTATGGAGAAATAGGGGATGTAGTTTTTAGATTATAATTAGTAAACACTATTTTACAATAGCTAATTGTACAATAGTAAATGAAGATTTTCCTCAGATTATTGTTACCAATTAAATGTATTAACCTGATATGATATGTGTTTTTTTAGGTTTATTCAATGTACCTGTAATAGGATTGACAGAGTAAGTTTTTTAGATTTAATATTTTAAACTTTAATGTTGCTAAAAATCTTTATTATTTCACTGCATCATTTCTAACTAAACCAACTGATATAAAACACATTTACCTCATAATGTTGAGATTTGAAATACAGGATCACATTCTTAGTATAATTTGATCCCAAAAATTATATTTTCACAACAGCTCTCAACTTTTATTTAACTTGGCATGTTGACTTTGGAACTGGTTTATAGCTAATGCCCAAGATAACCCCTCATGTTGAGGAGAGCATGTCTGATAACACTTTTGTTACTATCTTGATAGTAGAAGCATTCTTGAGGTTTATTGACTTTCATGAGTTTTTAACCAAAGAGCAACATAAAATGTATTTCTCTTTTAAAGGGAATTTCGATTCAACCCTAAAGAAGGGATAGATAACCCAGTGATGGTCATCACGGATGATATAGGTACATTTACGTTTAAATCTTGTCATTTAGCAGAAACTTTCATCCAAATAAGTACACAGTAGCCGAAATTATGCCAGTTATCGTAATTAAAAGCATTCTATTAGAACAGTGACCTCAGCAGTTACTAGAGCTAGCTAAAGCTAGATATAGAATTAGTTTTTTCTCTTTTTTCTATTTCCCGCTATGAGGTAGAGAGGCATGAGGTGTATTCACTCCACCTACACCTAAATATGTAGTTGGTTTATGTCCACTCTGCTTCAGACCCTGCACCCCCCACACCACGTCTATGTGTTCTGAGACGTGGGGAGGGAGAGTCTTATGGGTTCTATCTGCGGCTGGAAAGCGACTGCCAAGGCCACATTATCAGAAACCTGACAGCGCTGGGGGTCGCGGAGCGCAGTGGCCTCCGAGATGGCGACAGACTTCTGGAAGTGAACAATGGCTACGTTGATGACATTTCCCACCCAGAGGTGAGAGATATATATTCAAGGGAACACTGCTTCTTTTTATGGTTAAAATTTTCATTACACTAACAAAACATGGTTGCTGTGACAGCGCAAGTGCCCCCTGAGTGCTGGCACTCATCTCTGCTCCCCCTCCCAATCAGCAGTCCTAGGCTGATACCATTCTCTACTTCTCTCCCCACACAGTTGTGTTTGTGACACAAGCCTTGAGCTGCGTATGAGACGTGTGGTTCTAGGGGCACTATGGCCAAACACTGTACCTTTAAGAGAACCATAGGCCACTCAAAGGGATAGCTCATAGACGCACAGCACTGTACATTCTAACAGGTGCAACTCCGCCTCTGTTTGTATGAATCAGGTGGCCAGAAAGATAAGGCTCAGTGGAAACCAGCTGTGTCTGCTGGTGCTGGATGGAGATGAGTATGACAAGGCTGTATCCCAGGGTCAGGACCTCAGAGCCTTGGCATGCGTACATAAAGGAGAGGGCTGCAATCCACCCCGGCTCTGCCACATCACAAGGGACCCCACCTCAGGCCTGGGCATCACCGTCACACCCGTGGAAGGTCATCAGTCTTTTAGTAATTACACCTTCTACTACATGTGGGAGTCTATGAGCACTGTAGGTTGAGGAGTAGACGTGAGCCAGCCACTCACCACTCAGGTGTGGGAGGGGCATCTTTGAGTTTCAACCCAAAACAACAATGTTTTTGTCATGCCAGTTTCAACCACAAGGATAATTCTGAACACAAATTGAGGATTGTACCTCAATGTGCAAAATACCTGAGCAAAATTAGTCTAGCCTCCAATCATCGGGAATTTAGCAAAGGACACACCTGCATTCTGTCTGAATGTAAATTCAAGACACCTGATTGGACAAAGAACGTTTGAATTTTTGCTCAACTCTACAAAATAATGTTGTTATGTTTACACCTGTGGCTTGTAGGAGAGAAAGGTAGGTTCACCGTGAGCACAGTGACAGGAGGACCAGCAGAGAGGGCAGGGGTGCGGAAGGGAGATCGTCTGGTGTGGATGAATGGAGCGACAGTATCAGATCTCACACACTCTGCCCTAAGCAAGATGGTAATGTAACTTCATTTCTCCTGAAAGGTGTATGCAGAAATGTTGTGGGCTCCCAGGTGGAACAGGTGAATAATGTGGAACTTGGCTTGGATGCAGGTGAAAAAAGGCGGTGATCACATCACAGTTTTGGTGATTGACAGCGAAAGTGACAAGTGCCACACCCGACAGAGAATGCCCATTCTGCCTGCTATGGCTGTTCCATGTAATCTGCCTCACACAGCCAGAAAGCTTCACATGGTCACCGGGCCTGAAGGCTATGGCTTCGTACAGAGACAGGAGAAAACACCATCAGGACACAAAAGTATGTGGAATTACAGACAAAAAAACTGAAAACGTGCATTTCGCCTTTGCTTTATGAGTGTTTGGGGCCTAGAGCACGAGTTCTCAAAGTGGGTGGTCAGAAGATTATTTTGGGTTGGTTACACAAATATATCTTTTAAAATGTACATTCATTTGTTTGAGTGGTTTCATGATGGCTTTAATATAGTATTTTATTTTATCTTGGCCATTGTTTGTGTGTGAGACATTTACGCAACAAAAATAAATCAGTCACGAGGTATAAACTATTAATGTCTTTGTGATTTCCACAATAGCTCATGTTCTGCGGGAGGTGGAGAGTGGCAGTCCAGCGGAGAAAGCAGGACTGCAGGAAGGAGAAGTTCTGCTGGAGGTCAACGGGGAATCAGTTGAGCTACTGGAGCATGAGGAGATTGTGGACAGAGTGAGACAAAGTGGCCAAAAGGTTACACTGACCACCATCACCTCCCAGGGACTAGAGTTTTACATTCGGGTAGGTGGGGGTGTACACTCCTCAACTTGTGTCAGTACTTACCCTTGTGGCTGCCATTCTTCTCCATAGCTGGATGTTTATTTACTTCATTTAATTTATATTTCAGTTGGGCCTTTCGCCTGGTCTATTCTGCGGACATCATGATGATGAAGGAGAAAAGCAGAGCAGTGTGTCGACCTAATAACAAAGCAGATGGTTGGCTTTTTCTCTGACATAAGAAAACCCACACTTCAATGGACATTATCTTAAGTAATTATTTAAGTAATTAAGTAATTTTGTTTTTTAAACAGGAAGAAGAAACTCAGGAGATACCAAAGACACTTTAAACACATGTTTTAGGGGGCAGGATAGTCTAGTGGTCTAGGTGTTGGACTCCCAGCCAATCCCCAGAGGTGGCCTACCTGTAAGCATCCTTGAGCAAGATGCCCAACCCCTGCAATTGTAAGTCGCTTTGGATAAAAGCGTCAGCTAAATGATCAAATTGTAAATTGTAATTGTAAATTGTAATTGTATAGCTGGCCACCAGCATCAATCAAAGACCATCAGAAATGTCCAGATTGAAAAAACCACACAGAAAATATTGGAATTAAGAAAGTGTTTCAACCGGTTCAAAAGTCCACTGTAGTATTAAAGAATGTATATCTATGGAGCTTTCATTATTTCATTATTTCATTATTATATGATATAATTATAGATTATGACAAGATAAATATGAACTTTGATCCTCATTCTGGAGAACAATATGTTGCTCTAGGATGATCCATAGGCCTATATTTACAGTAATGATGGTCATGAAGTTTTTCTGGGATTCTTATGGTGCAGTCTATCCACAGTTACACTGTAGGCTTTATATGTAAATAACCGTATATGTCATTCATTATAAATATGTCATATAAAAGAGTTTTCATTCAACTCTGCAGTATAATTAGAAGTATTAGTAAATTAGTAGAATTCTAACAACAATGTATTTTTGGAGGGTCCTTAAATATTTGTGTTTTTACTCCTTTTTAGTTTTTTGTCCCCCCAAGTTTCAAACCACCATGCTCATACAATGCATATACTATAGTATGAATATTATATAGTTTAATGGATGTATTACATGTGGTGTAGTGTAGATAGATATAAAAGGACATTGATTTATGGCAGTGTGGTACATGCGCAGTATTTTTATACAGGCAGTTTTGCGACCGCTGCACTTCCTGGGTCCTTCTGGTGGAGGTGACATTCAGTCGATTAACACGGCCAGAAGGCAAAGAGAGCCGTGAGAATACCATCTATAACATCTTAACATGGCACAAGCAGTGCAGAAAATGGTGGCGAAAGTACCAACATTGGTCGGTGGTAAGTTAAACTGTTGGTTTCAATATATTATATGCTACCGCCAATGATGTGTTGAATGAATAGCATTGACAGCAATTGCTAGGCTAACATTAGCTGCATTACAATGGCCTAGATACAGCTACCGTTATCGCTAACTGGCTTTAACGGTAACTTACCTAATGTTGACTTTTGAGAAGGAAGTCGAAATGTCTTTTTATTCAGCAACTGAATGAAAAGTCACAAACACCCTTACTACTAAGTCGAATGGAATGCTAGTCTTGTAGCTTGCTAAACTTGAGCTTGCAAGCAACTACATGCCCCATTCAGTTCTATGTGTGTAGCAAAAGTTTGTAGCTGCTAGCATGGAGCATCAATGACAGCTGTATCCTCTCTTTAGCCGCAATGACCTACTCCAAGCCCCGGCTAGCAACTTTCTGGCACTACGCTCGGGTGGAGCTCGTCCCTCCTTCCCCCGCTGAGATCCCCAAGGCCATTGAAGGAGCTAAAAACATCATTAAAGGCTTCCAGTCTGGACGACTCGGGCAAACGACAGTGAAGGTGCATAGACGAGAGAGGTTTTTGTGTCAAATATATTTAGGTAGATCATTGATTGGCTATAGGGTGACTCTTTTGTGGCAAACACTGAACCACAAGTTAATATCCTAACTTTTATAAATAGAATACACTATCACTAGCCCGTTTGTGTTGATTCCTACAATATCCATGCGGAGACCTATTGAATTGCAATAGCGATATTGTCAAAATGGAGAAATAAATAACACATCTAAGGTATCCTAATGTATTATTGACTTTTCCATGTAATGCCAGATTCATAAAACAATTTCCATTTGGTATGGAATCTCAAAAGTGCGCGATCGCTGCCTTAAAATGTAGTATTTTACGTGACGTCACACACCTTCCCGATTTATACAAGTGGATAACTAATTTATACAATAATTTCAACACAGAAAAAAACTAATTCTAAACATTATTTGGCTTTAGTTTTGAGCAATCAAGCTTAAAAGATGTTTGAATCCATCAAGGCACGTTTCACCAATGTTTTCTATACATTAGCTGAGGATCGACATGTCTGTTTTTTTCACTATTAATTCATGCTGGGTGTACCATTAGACAGACTGCAATTCAACTGCGTTATGGGCTCTGGAATCAACACAATACAAAGTCGACTCAAACGACCACCAATTCGCTGCCATGTGTGAAGACTCCAGGCTCAAATTGTACAGCCAACAGGCTTTGTCCCTATTTTTACTATCTACTTGGTTTGTGCAGTGCAACCCCATGCATGCCATTGTATGCATGCCTTTGGGGTAGAGAAATGGCATCCAATATTGAGGGTAACATGAATTTGTTAGTCACAATGCACATCAGATTATTAAATGGCAGATTCAGTTGTCAAGTGAGGCAGAACATGAAACTGGGATGCAAGGGCATGGCCAGCTATGATCCAAACTGCACACACATGGCTAATCTCAAACAGGCTAAATGTTTGTGATGTGATTGTCTTGCATATTAGTGCACATTTTGGCTGTTCTTGTGAACCATCCTTTTGCAAGCACTGTATTGGGATTTGTCGGCCTTAGCACGCAACCACCTCATAAGCAGACTCATGCAAAGACACCCTCCCAATGCACCCTCACCTACAACAATGTTTTTTGGTTTCCTTTCTTGTTTGTGTTTTTATTTTTTTTTTATTTTTTGGGCATTCCTAAAACTTTGCGTTGACTGAAATCTTGTTTTTCCTCACAGGATGCTTTGAGGAACGGACTGGTGGCAACTGAGGTGCTAATGTGGTTCTACATTGGAGAGTGCATTGGCAAAGGCGGTCTCATTGGCTATGCTGTATAAGTTTTGGACTGTTGTTTTACTTTTCCTGAGCATTGTATGCTCAGATTCCTGCACCAATCTTGGGATCCAATAAATGTCTATTGCTAAAGAGCTACTTTAGCGTGTTTGTAGTCATAAATAACATGGCATCTCATAAACTGACGAAGCTTATACACAGCTGCACTTTCAAATTCCTCTCTGCTTCCCTCCCTGCATCTGTCAATTTACTGTATCTGTCGACCTTGATACAGACCGGCTATGATTAAATCCCAGTTCACATCAGAGCATGTTTGCGGCGAACCGCTAATCTCATCGACAGGTTCGAGGAGTTTGTCAGCGCAGAGGCATGAAAATAAAATATTCATATAAACTGCACAGTAATGGCAAGTTAAGTAACGAGGCTACACGACAAACATGCCCATCGGTAGATGTTGGCGTCTTTGAGAAAATCAGTTTAAACAATGTTGATGACATTGTCATATCGTCATCGCAATTTGTGTTCCTAGGCTGCGTTCAGGACGGTGTAGTGTTTAATGTACGTTCAATAAACTGAAGCTGCATTGGACTGAACCACCAGTTACAAAACTAGGACGTTGTGGGTTAAACAACGTTCACATGGCTAGTAACAAAGCAATTGTTTTCTTTGCTGCTGCAGGACATTTGTGAACCTGTAAATTGTTGTTTCAGCCATACAAATGCAAAAGAGGATGGTAGATACAGCCACTTCTGTAGGTGTTGTAATGCAGAAAACCTGTTCCAATTGCTTGGAATGATATGTTCAGAATATATTACAAGTTTGAATTTCATGGCATACTTTTCAGATGAAATAAGCTGTTTGTTTCCTACTGGCTTTAAACAGTGATGTTAAATACTGTCAAAACATTTAAGATAACTTGGTAGCCTAATAGTAAACAAAAAATCCATTTCACATATATTTATTAAAATACATAAGAGCATCAGCGGTTTTACTTTAAATAAGTAAATGAGCATTGAACACTTGCCGTGACAATGCAACACAGCAAATGAAAGTAGTTTATGAACATTGCAACTACAACTGAGGGCATCCCTAAATTCATGACACTTTCTTACTTAATCTGATTTAATAATAATATGACTGATTTACGTGTTCTCTCAAGTCCACTCTGTCCTCATCCAACAACAGAAGGCACAAAAAATTACTATAATGCCAAAATACTATTTTTTTTATATATGTATATGTGAGAGATACACCAATGAGCCAAAACATTATGACCTCTCACAGATTAAACGAATAATGTTGATTATCTCGTAAAAACAGTAAGCCAACATTATGTTCTCATGGTCAACATGTTGGATGGGTGAGAAATAGGGAGGCATAAAGAATTGAGCTACTTTGACATGGGCCAAATGGCCACAGCCAGGCAACTGGGTCGGAGCATCTCCAAAACAGCAAGGCTTGTGGGGTTTCAAGGTCAGCAGTGGTGAGTACCTTCCCACAGTGGTCCGGGGAGGGGAAAACCACGAACCGGGCGACAGGGTGTTTGGCACCCAAGGCTCATCGGAGCAGCGTGGCTGCAGACCGCTCAAGAGTAGCCTACCCTACCCATGCTAACCCATTATGACCACCCAGGTGGTCATTACAATTAGGTTATTTAGCAGACGCTTTTATCCAAAGCAACTTACAATTACATGGTTCTATTACATGGAACAGGTAGGGGTTAGGCATCTTGCTCAAGGATGCTTACAGGTAAGCTGACTAATCTAATAATAATAAAAAGTAATATCCCAAACCAATAACGATATCAACAATATTCAGCCTTACAAATGTGTGGCCCACTTTCACAGGGTTAGGAGCAGTGTCTGGAACTGAACAATGATATTTGCACTCCTGGATGATGCTATCTCTTGTAAAGATTACCTCACAGCCTGTTTCAGTATAGGCCTGGTAATTTGACTACCTACATCCACACTTCCATAAACAGAGAGAGCTGAAGATGTAGCCTACAGTGTCAAATTGGAATCATAATGATCAATAAACTCTGCTATGGACAACATACGCCTACCTTACTGCTTCTTAGCTATTCGCTTCCACTTTCACCAGCTCACCACCCAAATCTTTTTGCTTGATATTAAGTGTGCATTGTTTGACTAGTGCTGAACCCCAAAACTTCTGTTTGTTTTTTTCAACTTATGGTTTAATATTTAGGCTTATTTATAGCATCTAAAATATAGTGATAATGAAGCTTGCTCGCTTGTCATCATAAGGAACTTTTCGATTGAATTGCTAAATTCAAAAAAACATGTTGCTTTGACTTCTTATGGTTTGATTAGTTTTTATTGCATCTTTAATATAGGAAAAAAAACGTGCTCACGCCATTAAAGGACAATTGCCATTTAAAGAATCTTAAATTCTACAAAAGAAATGTTGATACGAATACGAATGACGGCTGGCTTGACCGCCGTGCTAGCAGCGAGCTGTAAGGAAAACATTTGAACATTTTCTGGTCTAAAGAATCTTATTGTTTTACACACTCTCTCTCTCTCTCTCTCTCTCTCTCTCTCTGTGTATATATATATATATACACACACACACACACACACAACATTGATTTATTTAGGGGTGGTGACATCCCTGGAACCCAAGTCAAACAATAGAGGGCGCAAGTTTCAAAATTATTTCCCTTCAGTCCCGTAGACAAGGGGCAGTTTGCATTGCACAGTAATCCTACTTGTTTTTACCTAAACGGTCAGAAAATTGTATTTGCTCATTCACAAATACTCCAATTCATTGTTAATAATACAGATTATTTTGAAACCTTGCCTTTATATATAATTAAGAGGGTGATTTTATTCAGTTTATAACAACAAACACGGAACTTTAAGTAACAGTTTTTTATACATGTTCTCAGTAAGGTGATTATATTGTAAATATGCGTTCCATCATCCTACAAAAAGTGTCATGAAGATGCACAGCTTTGGGGGAGTGTAGGGTTATACAAAAATACATTTAGAGCTGGTTCTCAATAATAAAAAAAAAGCAGATTCGTTAATTAATTTTACGTGCTACAGTTTAAAAAATACTACAGGCATTATTGTTTAATAATTATGTAAAAACAATTCAGACAAATACTCTTTCAATACATTTTCAGTAAATGATATAGAGATGGATCACTTGAGCTGACAGATCTTGACTGTAGTTCCAACTCCAAAGCCCGGATAAAGTGGCTCAACAAATGTAGTCTGAAACTTGTGCAGGAGGGTCAAGCTGCTGCCAATACTGTAAAACGCGAGGACGCCGGCGTTGTGGTCGAGGTACACCCCTATCCGGGGCGAGTGGGGGCCGTTGATGGTCTTGTCCACTCGGTTGTGCCAGGCGGAGTAGCCCGAGTCAGAGCAGAGCAAGCTCCAGGACTTATCGTTGTAGCCCAGCAGGCACAGGGAGCCTTTGCCTTTGCGGCTGATGCCCTTATAGGCCACTCCTATGGAGAACTCCCCGCTCCATTCGATCTCCCAGTAGAAGCGACCTCCGGAAAGGGCTTCTCGGCAGAGCACCTGGGCGAAGCTGTCAAACCTTTCAGGGTTGTCTCCATACGGCTGCAGGTCTCTGGTCCTTATGACCTTTCTGTTGCTGTCAGACAGGTGCAGCTCTTTGTAGGCTGTGGTGGGGTCCAGCCTCAGATGGCAGAAGTCTGGTGGAACAGAAGCCTGCAACGTATTACTCTGTGTACAATGGCTAAGCTGAGATGTTTGGATCAATGAGGTTGATACTTACACTTGACAAAATCTGCTCTGCTTCTGGGCTCTGGAGATGAAACGTTGTCCACAGCAATTTCTTTGACTAGATAGGGCAAAGAATGTATGTTTCGTCAGTGTGTATTACAAACAAGCACACACCCATGCCTTTGATTCTTTATTTGACTAGGTTGGTATTTCAATCTGTCTTGTAACTGGCTTATGGCAACTATGCCTTCATCTGTGCCAAATATCCCAATAGCCTACATGTGTCTTTTTAGCAGCAATGCTCACCTCTGCTCTTTCTCTCTAACGTCCGATTTTCTGTTGTGTAGACAGGAATCTCATTCACTGCAGACATAAAAAAAATCATAGAGCATTCATAATCAGCAACGAGTAAACTTCTAGTTTTGTATATTCATGAATGAACAGGTCTTTGTTAGGGACAGGTCTTGCATTGCTTTTACTCCTATCAGACCTGACTTGGAGATCTTCAGAAGCTCCTCTCTGCCAAACTCCTCCAGGTGTTCTTTGATTTCAGCCACAGCTTTTCTGACACCACCGAAGGAGAAGTCAGGGTTCACGGTCACCCGGGGAAAGAAGCCATCATCAGTTGGGGTACAGAGGTAGTTGAAATTCTATTTAGTGAAGAAAACATGTAAAACAACCACATTTCATGATGCATCGGTCTAAATTATATGAAACAAATAATATAATATCTATGGGAGCAGTGAAATTGAATAGGCTATTGTTCATTTTCACATAAAAGACCACACCCATTCAGCAATCGCCATGCAACCACCAATATTTAGTGTTAATATGTTCAATAAATCTACTGTCATTCACTTTTCAACTATTATTTATGAACCATTTATCTAATGACTGATGATAATAAATGATTACACAAAGATTTTGTTTTACAATTTTAATATACTGTTGCATTGCTCTTCACCTGTCAAATAAAAGCAGAAAATAGATCATTATAAGTAATATGCATCACCTGCAGGAAATGGATGTGGTCCTCAGTACTGTACAACTGCTTGAGGCCAGTCTCCTTCTTCTTCAGCTCATCGATCTCCTGCTCCAGGCGCTCGATCAGTGCCTCAGCCTGACTGAACGCAGCTTTCTCATTGATGCCAATCAGCTTGGTCACCTCTGACCTCATTCTCTCAATGGAGCGAATCATTTCCTCGAACATCTTCTGGCTCTCCACCATGGCTCTCTGGGCGGAGCTCTGGACAGTAGATATTAGGACATTACTCATTCGCAGTGGGGGTTGCAGCTATGAAACCTAGTGTTGGGCTACACTCTGTCCGAGTTTTTAACAATCAGGTGACACAATCATGATACAGACGATGGAATTACAACCATAGCTGAAAGGTTTGAGGTTATTCTAAATGGCTGGGGGGAAAAAACATATTGAAAAAATGTCAAAATTTTGACATGGAGTCCTTACTTTTAAAGAGTCCACAGACGTTCTCAGTTCTTCCAGCTCCTTCACTCTCTCCTGGCATTTTTGTCTAATCTCAGCTTGGGATACTCCCAGGAGTTTCTGTTAAGGGAATGATAGTATAACAGCACACTTAATAACTATCCATTTCACTGTTTCTTAGGGTTAGGCGTGTTTCTGCCTTCTAGCTTTAATTAATTATACATGGTACGGTTCTTAAAATAAGGTCATTATATCTTCTTCTGTCTTTAAGGTATCCTTAAATTAGTATTTTCCTTCTATTAATTTATGGATATTGTTTATTTGATGCCATTCTTGTGGCCTCACTGTTAAGATTGCTTTTCTTTTCTGTATGTCCAATAAATCCAGCAATCTTCTTTGTACATTTAGCTTTTATCTTGAAGAGACAGAGAAATGAGAGGGGAAAGCTGTAATGGAATCTTGGCCATGCCAGGAATGTGAAACCACCGCTGTCTGACATTGAAAGAGATCTTTCAAGGTGCACGTAGTACTGCCATACAGAACACAGGGCTACTAATTCAGTTTTTACTCAAGCCCACCGACCCATTCTTCAAGATAAGCTTGAGGAATGTGAGGAATCCAGGGAGAGGGGGTGAAAACGAGAAGGGGGGGATGGGAAAGAGAAAGAGAGTACCATTTGTGAGGTACAGGTTGTAAATCTGGGGATGAGAGAAACCAGACTCTAAATGTATTAAAGAGAACATGAATAAGCGGGGGGGTTATTACTTCAGTCTTGCAGGAGTAAGGTATTAGCCTTCTCTCACTGTGTTCCATAATATTATTTATACATTTGTTTCTCACACGTGTTTATTTGAATGGTTCAAAATTAAACTACGATTTGTACTTGCCACTTATCAGCTCTACATTGTGTTACAGTGCGGTCAAGGTTACAAGCTAACATTGCGATGGATTGGTAAACATGAGGTGTGGAAGGCCATGACTAAAATTCCTGTACCATTACAGCCTCACTCCCACAGGTGGGAATCGGGGAGGGAGAGTAACTTCCCAGTATCTATCTTCCCACAGTTGGAACTCAACAGAAAGTGATGATTGAGTCCGTCCTCCTCGCTACACAGCTAATCTGAGAGTTGCATTTGTTTTGGCGGTGAATGCCTGACAAGCTAACTGATAGCGTTGCTGGACTGGGTCAAAGTACATACACTGGTGATAGTGTCGGAAGGGGTGAGGAGTGGGAGTTGGGAATAACTGCACGTCTGCCTTAACTCAAATGACTTCATTGCGATTACGGTGTTTTATCATCAAGGATGTGGTTCTGTATGAATTACTAGTTCTCTTACAGTAGCACCCTTCTTCGGTCTAATCGGTGTAGTTTCAGCTTGCGGTTTCTGTTGTGCAAATGAATGCACTGGTTGTCTTTCTTATCTGTTATTGTAATTGACTTGAATGTGACATGCAACACACGTAATAATAAGACAATAAAACTACTACTACTGTACAGTACAGTATGGAGGGAGCTATTACGTAACTGTGAGAGCCAGTCTAACTAGTCCTTACCTGTTTTTCACTCCTCTCTGCCTCGGCAGACACAATGTCATGGCCCCTGTGTTCACTGACAGTGCAGAGAGCACAGATACACATTTGGTCTGTTCGACAGAAGAGCTCCAGGGACTTCTGGTGCTGGGGACAGACCTTTCTGTCCAGGTTCCCCAGCTCATCCACCAGCTTGTGCCTCTTAAAGGTGGCCGATTCATAGTGGGGCTTCAGGTGTTTCTCACAGTACGACGCCAGGCAGTTCAGGCATGACTTCACAGCCTTGAGTTTCTTCCCAGAGCAGAAGTCGCAGGGGACGTCAGCGGGACCAGCGTAGCTGTTCCCTGGCGTCACGCTGAGGTTTAGGTTCAAACCGCTCTTCTTGATCTTCTCTGCCACCATGGTCAGCGTGGCGTTGGGTCTCAGCACAGGCCTCTGGGTGAATGTGATCTTACACTGGGGACAAATGTAGATCCCTGTGTAGTCAGCCTCATTCCAGTAGAAACTGATGCAGTCCATACAAAAACTGTGGCCACAAGGGATAGCCACTGGGTCCCTCAGAAGGCTCACGCATAAAGGGCAGCTGAAGTAATCTGCAGACCCATGGTCAGCCATCGTCACGCTAAAAAAACAAACACTGCTAGACCTGGAGTAGGAGAGAAACTGCCTGAGGTGAGTACAGATAATACTGAGTGCGCCTGTGAGCCCGCCCTCAAGAGTGTGGTACAGCCTGCCAGAGACAGGACCTACTTGTATTTCTAAATTCCAGGGGTTATTGATTGAAAGCAGACTAGGCCCTCCCCCTGTGCTGCGAGTATATTGAGCCCAGCCCAGTGGAGATAGGCAGGCCGAGGGAAGGCGTTTGGGGATTTGGAGAGGGAGAATGACAATGAGAGGGAAAAAGGGTGTGAGAGAATGAATAGTAAAAGTGAGGAACGTTTAAAGCAATACTTATCATTACCATTGTATGTGGTGAGTTATCATTACAGATAAAATACACATATTCTAATTCTTGTTTATAAAAGAACTGTAGCTCTCGTGTAATTTGTAAACGCAATTATATTTGCTATTTTTGCTGCCCAAAACGTCTATGTGGTGTGTGACAACGAGCTTCATTGTAGTATTTACACTGTGGCCAGTCAAACCAGTAGGTGCACCTTTATACCATTTGTAACGGTTGATATGTAGATATTGTGTACACAAGCATAGATACATACACACGCACCCACACATCCATAGAGTACAGTACATGAATGTTTCTAGCATGAGGGAACAGTCCGGATGGGAAACCTGCACAACTCTTCCACTCCCTGTTTAAAATGTAAGTATCTGCTGGCATCACTCATTAGTTTTTCCTTTAGCCTACTTCCTTCCATCTGTCTAAGCTTTTGTTGAAACTTTGGAGCCCATTAAAATAGTTTTCCCAGCAGCCATGCAACCTCATTGGAATTTATTTTTAAAGAAAAAAAGAGACTGCTTTGAAAGTTTCCAAACAACATTTGGCTGCTCATTTAATGTACAAATTGCATCACATCATAGACAGTTTCGCCTTTCTCCATTTATGGGCAGGTTTCTGATAAGCCATGTTTCTACCTTCCCCTTTGAACGAGATTGTCCTCTAAGTAAATGGAATGCTCTGTGCTTAAACATTAACTACCTGTTGTAAAGTGCTGGGCGGTTGATCAGAGAGGTGAATTACAATACCGTAGCTTCGCTTATTTAGTAAAAAAGTTGCTGTGAATAGGATAATTACTAAAGGTGCTATGGAAGGACAACTGTGCTAGAGGCATTGAACTGTAAGGGCTAGAGGACTGACATAGGCTATATGTCTGATCAAACAGGCCGCATATTGCCATAAGACATTACTGTGGTCAAGGCCAGCTCTGTTCAATCTACATGACCCCCATTTAGTCAGAAATGAGTTTAGTCAGATTTTTCTATATTGCAGTCCAATTCTTTATAGAGAAATATAAGCCCTTACACACAGAAATATATAGCTACTGTATACACCAGACAAAAACAATCAAAAGACATTTGAATCCTTGCCCTACTAAAATAATATGTTGTGTATTTCACAAATCTGGTGTTTTTTATGTTCTGGATATTCAATGCCTGTCTACAGTACTATAAAAAACATATAGAGAGCTTGAGCATTCATTATTATACACATTTTGCAAAACTAAGACATATATTCTGAATTCCATTTAACATTTAATTTGATCAAAATTCTAAAATAAATAGGAATTGTCTTTCTATGTGTCTAACAATTAAGGTTCCTAATGAAGATGAATACCATTCAGGGGGAAAAGTAGTAGGCTGTACTGTAAATATTAGTGCAGTTAATCAATTTATTAAAGTTAAATATTAAGTTATTAAAGCTTATTATTATACATATACTGTAGTTCTATTTTTCATAATATTTATATACAATAACTGTACCTATATGGTCCACTGGTTAGACTTTTGTCACACAAATGGTGACACCAGAGGAAGACAGTTGTAAAATGAAATAGTACACTGACAGTTGCATGTCTGTAGCAGTTACTGTTATTGATGGACAGCAGGCTGTACAGAGCTACTGGAACTGTACTTGGCTGGAGCTGACTGTAACACAATGGAATCTTTTAAGCAGGCCTTCTTGGCCCTCCTGTTATCTGGGCTATCAAGTGTGGTTGCATTCCATTTAAACAACGCTGAAACTACGTTTTGGACGGGAGAAGAATTCGGTCCAAAAGAAAATATGCACAGGAGATGTTTTAGTTGGCAAGTTCCGTTACCTGCATTGTTTTGCTGTGGCACTTATCTAACTGAGAAATGATTGCACAAAATGCAACAACACAAATTTTAATTTTGAATCAAAAAATAGTTTTAATTTTCATTTTAATTAACATTTACATATACAAATTTACTATGCTGAGTGGTGTTGCATCACTGCATTCTGTCTGATAATTGTGTTTTTACTGATGAGAGGTGACAGGGTTAACGGGTTTAAGTCGCTCTAAGGAGTATTCCTTCCTGTGATATTATATATCTATTTCCTACTTAATATTTTATTACATCAGTGTTTTTGTGATTTTTATTTTTATTTGATGTTTTTGTAAAGTGTGTTGAGACCTTGCACTTATAATAATAAATAATAAATAAATAAATAAAACCTTGAAATCTTATTTCACTGTCCATGCACGTTAATTTCGAGTGCAACAACAGGTAATGTGTGCCGGGTGTTGGGATTTTCAATCCAGAGAAAATACGTCTATTGATTAACGTTGTAAAATATTTCCTCCTCACACTCGTTAATTATTCATGTATGTGGGATAGATACTATTGGCATAATAATAAATAATAAAATTATTTATATAACTAATTATAATTATAATCACCTTCTAACTTCTTACTTCCACATGATAAAAAATATGACAGATAGTCAGCTTGTGGCCTGGACCAGGGCAGATTTGACTTCAGAATATCTTTCACAGTCAGCACCCAATAAAATCTAGTTCATATTTAACTGATTTTGTTTAATTGGTTTGGTTGTTTTTTTATTATATTTATTTTATTATGATTTTGTTCTCAATTTACAGAATATTCATCATTTGTATCTTCATTTTTAATTTAATTTACATGTCAAAACCTTCAACCTGTGGCCACAAATGTCATTCTGTTTAGCTAGCTTCTGCTTTCTGTTACTTTACTGCTAATGTTCATTCTGTCCTCTCCTTGCCCCGCCTTCCTTTTATTAGTTTCGGCTTAACCAGTTTACCCTCCCTCTCTGTTTACTCTATATAAGATATACTGGGAGTGCCTGTATGACCACTTTGCCTGTAGCCACATACCTGGACACACACACGACTACCCTCACAGAACCTTACCTGCCGTAGACCTGACAGGTTGTCACCATGTCTGATCACGAGAGCTGCCATCTCTGTAAGGAGGACCTCAGGGATCCCGTGTCAATACCATGTGGTCACATTTTCTGCACCATCTGCCTGAAGACCTACTGGGACCACGCCGACCCCGCCGGCTCCTTCGTCTGCCCCCAGTGCAGGGTCAGCTACAACAAGAGGCCCACTCCGCGACGCGTAGGGAGCTCCCGGTACTCCACTGCGCCGCAGAGGAGTACCTCTGAGTCTCTCCCACCGCCCCCGCCGTCCCCAGACTACAACTACGCGGGACCCCAGGATGTAGGCTGCGACATGTGCGTCGGGAAGAAGCATAAGGCGGTCAAGACCTGCCTGATGTGCCTGGCCTCCTACTGCGAGAAGCACCTGAAGCCCCACTACGAATCAGCCACGTTCAAAAGGCACAAGCTGGTGGATGAAATCGGTCACCTGGACAGGCAGATCTGCCCCCAGCACCAGAAGGGTCTGGAGCTCTTCTGTCGCACTGACCAGATGTGCATCTGTGTGCTCTGTACCGTGAAGGAACACAAAGGGCACGACATGGTGTCTGCTGAACAGGAGAGAGCGGATGAACAGGTAAGACTCTCAAGTAGTGACAAAGATTCTTCTGTGTTTTGTTAAGAGTGCTACAAAGGGCTGTGTGTTATTGTCACAGTAGATAAACTCTTTAATAACGTAAAGAAAAGATAAGGTAGAAAATATTAGATAAAGGTAGAGCGATATGCTTCAAGGTCAGAACACTTAGTTAGTACATGAAGTAGTATTGTAGTACATGAAGAGGGAGCTGCAGTGCCGAAGTTACAGTACACTGGACTTTGAAATGCCAAGCCCCTAAAACCAGGCCTTCAGCATGACACACCCATTTGAATGATCCTGATAGGGTGGCTTCCTGCATTGAGCAACTGTTAAATGCATTGTATCATGAGGTCTGAGAGAGGCTTTTTTTTCCTGCATGCCCATTGTCTCGTAGCAACGCCTTGGCGCCACCCAAGCCGAGATCCAGGAGAAAATCCATGACCGCCTTAAACAGATGGAGGAGCTGAAAAATGCTGTGGACTCACTAAAGGTTGGTGCCACCTTGACCCACCTGGCAGAGAATGCCAGTCTTCATATGTGTTATCAGGCAAAACCAACAGCCAACATAGCCAACATTCCTTCCCGCAATAGTAACGCGTCTGAGTGTGGTCAAACCAGTATGGCAGTCATGAAATGTATGGCGGATGTTGTCATTTCCTGCACAGAGCTCAGCCCAGCGGGCCTTGCAGGACTGTGAGAAGCTCTTTGGAGACATGCTGCGTTCCATTGAGAGAATGCAGCAGGAGATGTCCAAGCTGATCTCCTCCAACAAGAAGTCGGCGCTCAACAATGCCGAGGGCCACATGGAGCGGCTCAGCAATGAGATCGCTGACCTGAAGAGGCGAGACAACGAGATCAACCAGCTGTCTCGTACCGAGGACCACATCCACTTCATCCAGGTGACTTAATCAGCGAACGCAATCAACTCCACACATGCTACAGGACATGCAACAGCTGTTGTAGACTAATTCAACACTACATGCTGTTTACCTGCTCATATGTAAATAATCCAAATAATCTGCTGGTCTTGTCTTTGCATATTTGGAACAAGACAATAGTCTGAATTAGATACAGTATGTGGAGTTGGTTATATTCTATTTTTATGTATGTGTATACAGAGCTTTTTGAGTTTTGTCTTTTTCTGATAAGGGCAACAAAACCTAACATAGGCAATGTGACAAGTGAATATCCACAATTGAATATATTACCAGTAAACATAATACAATACCATACCATAATACATTTTCCAACTTGACCATGCAAATTTATAGTGGTTTGTTGTTGCTGTTGTTGTTGTTGCTGTTGCTGTGTGTCACAATTTGTGTGCTTTATAAAATATGTATCATCAAAATGACAACAAGAGTGTGTGTGGTGTGGTCAACAGAGCTACCACATGCTAATAGCCCAGACAGAAGCAGAGGAGCTGCCGACAGTGAGTGTCAACCCCTACTTCTCCTTTGGCTCAGTCACCAAGGCCGTCTCCGACATAAAACAGCACCTCCATGACTTTGGAAACGAAGAACTGGTCAAGGTAGCCACCACAGGTCAGTAACCAAAGGAGTGCTGTATTCCAAACATATAATAATCTGTCATCTGTTTATGAGCATTACAAGTGCAGTGTTAGTAATAATTCAAGCATTCATGTTTTTTTTTGTAGTAAACAAAATGCCCTTCTGCCAGCTGGACGATAACAAAAAGAAACTAAAAGAGACTATCAAAGGTGAGTTTTAATGCCAAGCGTCTACTCACAACATTTCCAAACACCTGGCACACTGTTTTGGAAAGTACCAAAGGTGCCAAATCCAAAACCTTCAGGTATCTCACATGCTTAGATGTTTAGCGATGAAACCAATCAGCAAGAGGTTATCACAAAATTATCGCTTGATGAGATTATTCACATTATCCTTATTTTTTAAAAACTAAAACTAAAAAAGGAATAAAAGGTATAAAAGGTCATCATATCACCCTGGTTGCACTAATGCCTGTCCCAATATGTGTACTTCTTTCCCAGCGGAAGAAGTTGCAATGTACAAGTCTGTTCCTGTCCAGCAACCCCAGCGCAGGGACGACTTTCTGAAATGTGAGTTCTCAGAATACTGTTACCTATACAGTCAACAGAACTCTATTTTAGTTACTGTGTCTCACAGTGTTGGACTGTTTGGTGCGGGCTGTCTCACCAAGTTTAGGTATAGGTTAGCCGATGATGTATACAAAAATATACTTAATCTAATGATGTAGCATTGCCTCCACTTTTCAATTCTAACATGTTAATATTCTCTGGGACCCAAGCTTACTAATAGAACCTCATCTATACAAAGCTCTGAGACTAAGATACATTAATGTCAGACAGCGATGTTTTATGAATCCATCGGTCCATCAGAATCAGAATCAGCTTTATTGCCAAGTACATTTTCACATACAATTATTTTTTCTTGGTGTGATTGGCACAACACATTCGTTAAAATACAAAATAATAGAAAATATGAAATATAGAAAATATAAGCAGCAAATAACGGCAATTAGATTAAATAAAAATAAGGTGTAAATTAATGTGCGAAATGAAAGTGGACAATGTGCAGTAAGGGGGGTAAAATAAAAATGTGAATACATAAATTACATTAATATAATGATAATAATGATAATAATAATAATCAAATCAGTTTTTACTCAGCTTGTAAACCCGAACTGTGATGGCATGCTTGAAAATGATCAAGTTAGTTATGAGGTCACCGCTGGGGGGGCTTTAAACCCATTGTGGGTCCGACTCCACAGTTTAAGGCGCATTGTGTTGGCTGGACTTCTGTTTGTGGGTAATGTCACAAACAGTGTGATACCTCTGGCATTCCAGATAATAAGCCGGCCAGATCTGGCCGAAGCCACCGGCACTCCCACCAGCTGTGACCTGCTGAGGTGGAGTTACACAACAGCATGCAGGTGACATCTAACTCCCTGCTAACTCTGCGCTTAGTGTGCGACCAGAGGGTCTCACACACAGTCTCTATGAATTCCAGCATGGCTTAGGTCAATATCTAACACTAACATTTCTGAATGACTTTATTTAACCGCTGGGACCTTACAGTTGGGTATGTGCAGGAGTGACGGTGCTTTTGCTGCTGCGAGGTCGTGACATTGCTTGACTTGGGTATACAGTGTGAAAAGCTTTGCCCTTCTACTTATATAGAGTAGTAGAACAAGCAAAACTTGTTCTAGAAGTAGAACAGCAAAACTTTTGATTCATAGGTTAGCTGGGGAATAAAATCTGGGAGCCATCGTCACGTTTCTGTGTTACCAATGACTTTTTTTTGTGCCTTCTCAGATGCTTGCCAGCTCACACTAGACCCAAACACAGCCTACAGACAGCTATACTTGTCCCGGGGGAACAGGAAAGCAACCCTAAAGAGAGACCCCCAGTCCTACAGTGAGAGCTCCTCCAGGTTCGACTGCCTGCCTCAGGTCCTGTGTAAGGAGCCGCTCTCTGGCGGCCAATACTACTTTGAGATAGAGTGGAGTGGCGAGGGGGCTGCCATCGGCATCACATACAAGAGCATTAAGAGGAACGGCTATGGAGACAGCTGTCGCCTTGGCTACAACCGCAAGTCCTGGAGCCTCTTCTGCTCCGACACCAGCTATTCGGCCCGCCACAGCAAGGACCAGATAGAGATCAACGTGCCCTATTCCTCCCGCATAGGGGTGTTCCTGGACCACTCTGGTGGCACCTTGTCATTCTACACTGTAGGGGATACCATGTCTCTCATTCACCGCTTCAAGGCTTCCTTCAGTGAGGCCGTATATCCAGGCTTCTGGGTCTGGTACGAGTCGGCCATCACTCTTCTCCAGCTGTGATACCATTACACGCATCTAATGATGAATGAATTTGTGATTCAATTTTGTTAAAGATTAACAGAACAAAAGTTATCTGTATCACAGTTGATATGACAAGAAATTATTTACAAAAAATGTGATATTATTGTATGCACTATATCCTGGATATCTGCTGTACACAGGAAATGTCTATGATTGTTTTAAATATTAGCAAGAATATAGCTGTGCAAATTATAATCAAACTATAAAGCTGTGCAAAAAAATATTTTTTGGTTTATAACTAGTAGTTAAATGAGTAGTGTGCATTTATTGACCAGGGCGGGGGTAGGTTTACTCTACAAATGTGTACCCTGCCCACAGGAGGTTTTAAAATACTGTATGATGATACCTGATCCTACACACTACCACTTTCAATGTTTTATTGTGTGTCCTATTACCACTTTTATATTTATCAATAAACTATTTGAATTTACATAATGTCTCTGGTTCCCGGTTTTACACAGTCTCTACCCACTGTTTAGGCCAGATTTGAATGTGAAAAAAACACAATGATCATGATTCATTCTTTTATTTGACAGTCACATCATATCTATCTCTAGTCAAAGAAAAAAAAACATTCAAACATAAGAACATAGAAGACATAAAAACATTGAATAACAGCCCACTACGGTTATCAGTCCAGACAACGGATAGCCTCAAGAGCGAACAAATCTATAGCTGCCATATCTAGGCCTCCTATATCTTTACCCAAACTCAGGGTAAAGAGGGTGTATAGGTCCTAAAAAATCTTCCCAGGTTTCTTAGTGACCCTCTAACAGACGTGACTCTCATTCAGATCACAGTCAGTGATTTTAGTACACATCCTCACAATTTTCTTTAGCAAGTTCTTATTTCTCAGGGTTATGTAACCGAACCAGCAGATAAAGGTAAAGGTAAAAATGGACTCAACAGGCCCACAAGATGAATAAAAGATTTTCAAAAGTGATTTGTCTACATTAAAACTACGAAGATTTCTTAAAAAGAATAAATGCTATTGACCTTTTTTAAAGATTGATTTTACATTGGGCTGAGTTTGATATTTATACTGACTAACGTAGGGTGATGAGGGTAGGTGATGGGGGAGAAGAAGCCCTTTTACAGAAACCAATAGCCATTTCTTTAATTTTAGCTACATTAAGTCTAAGATGTTTTAGAAATGGAATGTCAACTGTAAGCAATATTCCCGAAATCAACGTTAAGCGTAATTGTCAAGTATCTAAAGAAACCCTCAGTAACCCATCCACTAAGGAAAGCAGCTACCCCAAGTTGGGAAACACTGATACTACATTTCGATAGGCCTATATTATGTATACAGTAACGTTAGGGTTATTTAATGATACACATTTACTTACATATATCCACTGTTATACGATAAGAATCTGAGATATACGTAGTGACTGGTAGAACATTTTGTGCGAGTGACAGTCTGCCTTCGACCAAGCAGGCACCGAATAACATAAACCATAGATAGGAATAAATGTATTCCTATGTCGATGACATCAACAACGCATGTTGCTGGTCGGACACGTTTTTTCCGCGCACCTACTGAAATAAGCGCCGCACTACTCGTGTTTCAGTATGGCTGCACAGGTGAGTTCTGTCCCATGCCCTAAATAAAATGAATACTTTAGACTAAATAGATTCCGATAGACTTCCACTTGTCAGTCGTCATGTTACTGTTCATGGGCCGGCTCTAACGTTAGCTGAAGATAAGCGACACGAAAATATGAATGAAGCTAGCTAGTAACACGTCACGGTAGCTAGCGTTAGCATTGTCATCAAGACAAGGCAACTAACATATTCTTAACCTTTTAAAATGCATATGATATTATGATGTTGTGTTCCTTTGCTTAAACCAAAGTAACAGTAAATAATATTCGGGGCACCATTCTATAGGCAGTGTGACTTTTTTTTAGCAACCAAGCCTCTGAACCTGTTTGCATTACCGGTACCAACTTGTGCTCGTCACTATGACAACCGATTGTCCAAACTTTTCTAAAGTATAATTATCCATTCTACATTTTTCCTTTTTTTCCCCCTTAACATAATAGATGTCGACAACAAAGGTCCCTGAGGTTCGTGATATAACACGGATCGAGAGAATTGGTAAGAATATAGCCTATTGTTGCAAACAGGAGTTGGTTATTCCAGATCCAGATTCCAGATCCTGTTTCAGTCCGTTTTAGGGGTTAACGTTATCTATTATTCTTAACCTGTTATGTAGGCTGAATAAACATTAGATGAAATATCGTTTCATACATCATTCACTTGGTGCTGAGATGATAAATCTATCTGCTTATATTTAACTGTGACTGCTACACACTCTTTAAAATGTTCCTTTTAAGTTTGTCTCCCAGATGTAATTGTGCATATGTTTTTGTGTTAAGGGGCCCACTCTCACATCCGTGGTCTGGGTTTGGATGATTCCTTGGAGCCGAGACAGGTAAATTCTGGAATAATCTAGAATTCTGTAGCTGTGGGTAATAGCCTCCAGCTAAGTCATAGCAAAGACAAATGTCTTATCGGTGGTTTGAATGGCTTTAAGTAAAACATATGTTCTGTATATAACTGTAGGTGTCTCAAGGGATGGTTGGCCAGCTGGCCTCCCGTCGTGCTGCTGGAATCATCCTAGAGATGATCAAAGATGGACATATTGCTGGCAGGGCTGTACTCATTGCTGGTCAACCTGGCACAGGAAAGACTGCCATCGCTATGGGTAAGGCCAAAACTGGGAGAACCTGATATATTGGACTCTTTCTATATAGCAATGCTATAAAGCGGAATACTCCATTAAAAGCAATAGAACAATAAAATGGGAATTGGGGGACAAGGATGTCAGGAGAGAGTAATAATGCAAAGATCAAGCAAATTAAGTTATTAATACTAATAAGAATATAAGTAGTATTATTGAATAAATATGTACTTACAAATAATACGATAACTAATGTAAAACTGATGCCAATAATTCTATCATTGTAATGTAGTTCTAATGTTCAATACAGTATGTGACAATCATATTTGCTTTTCATGCAGGTATTGCCCAATCTCTTGGCCCTGATACACCCTTCACGGCACTGGCTGGCAGTGAGATCTTCTCCCTGGAGATGAGCAAGACAGAGGCACTCAGCCAGGCTTTCAGAAAAGCCATTGGCGTGAGGATCAAGTGAGTTATCAGACAGAGACCCCGTGTTCGTTATTCTAAGTGTGCCAGATGATGTGCTATTCACTTGTTCTCTGCAGAGAGGAGACAGAGATTATTGAAGGAGAGGTGGTGGAGATCCAGATTGACAGACCAGCTACTGGAACAGTACGTTTGTTTGGTTTGGTCTTAGACAACATGCATGAACTTTTATGTCTCCTTCCTAATGCCTGGTTACACCTTTTTAATATAGGAATATGCTGTATTTTTTATTTTTACATATAAGATCTCTTAAAATAATGCATTAGTGTACTATATAATGTGATTAATATAATACTATAGTGTATAATACTGTTAAACTACTATCATAATTTATTATATTACAAATATTATAATTTAAAAAAAAAACATTGTCAGGGTGCCAAGGTGGGCAAGCTGACTCTAAAGACGACCGAGATGGAGACCATCTATGACCTGGGCAACAAGATGATTGAAAGCCTCAGTAAAGAAAAGATTCAGGCAGGGTGAGTTGAAGTAACGGTCTATTGAACCCGCCTACATCCAACTAATGAGGCTGAATTACAGGCAGTGCTTTAGGAAGGGAGGAACAGAGTTGTACTTCATCAACAGGAAAGCCAATAGAAAACACAAAAGATCAATATTTTGTGTTTTATGGCATCCTATGTCTCCATAGAACTATAAAATAACTAGAAGCAACAACCCCAGTTGTTCCATTGGCATACGTCAAAATAAAAGTTGGACCTATTTTATGCAGTTCTGCGATTTACACCTGCAGAGTTGGGTGGCTTTTATTTCAAAAATGGTCTCCAAGGCTAAAGGCGTCAGTTAAATATTTATAATTTTAAGGCAATGATGGATGGTGTGCGTTCTCTGACATAATCTTATATGAATATGTCTATACTATATGTCTATACTATACTTGTATCTTGTATATAGTAGAAGAATATACACTGGCAACACCCCTATTGGTGAAGTTGAATGTCTTTAGATTAACATGGCAGTGAATGAAGGCCGAATAGCTGATCTCCTCCCCTGTGTGACCCGCCCTGACCTGTTCTGCTCTGTCCTCTTCCAGAGATGTCATAACCATTGACAAAGCCACGGGCAAGATTAGCAAGCTGGGCCGCTCCTTCACCAGAGCCAGAGACTATGACGCCATGGGCTCCCAGGTACCCCTTCATATTACTAGTCAAGACCTCGCTGCTCCTCGCAGCCCTAAGTAGACTCTCCCCATACTGATTTTTAGTCTCATCTAGACGCAGTTCGTCCAGTGCCCAGAGGGGGAGCTGCAGAAGAGGAAGGAGGTGGTCCACACCGTGTCCCTCCACGAGATCGACGTCATCAACAGCCGCACACAGGGCTTCCTGGCTCTGTTCTCTGGAGACACCGGAGAGATCAAGTCTGAAGTCCGCGAGCAGATCAACGCCAAAGTGTCTGAATGGAGGGAAGAGGGAAAGGCAGAGATCATCCCAGGGGTAGGTTATTGTGTGTGTGTGTGTGTGTGTCTTCCTGCCTGTGTTTGTGTCCATTAATGTCTGTGTGTGTTCCAGGTGTTGTTTATTGATGAGGTCCATATGCTGGACATGGAGTGTTTCTCCTTCCTGAACCGGGCCCTGGAGAGCGACTTATCCCCCGTTCTCATCATGGCTACAAACAGAGGCATCACCCGGTACGACCTGCTGCCCCCCCCCCCCCCTTCCCCTTGATCCTCTGTTCACATGTGTCCCCCCGCGTGTGTCCCACTGTTTCTCTCTATTTGGGTCTATCTCAGTATCCGCGGTACCAACTACCAGAGCCCCCACGGCATCCCCATCGACCTGCTGGACCGCCTGCTGATCATCACTACCTCCCCTTACAGCGAGAAGGAGACCAGGCAGATTCTGAAGATCCGGTGAGAACGCACTCACGCACTCACTCACTCACTCACTCACTCACTCACTCACTCACTCACTCACTCACTGACTGACTGACTGCTTGGGTTTCCTGTGATCCAGTCATTTGCTGTTGTAGCATGCGGGGGCAGACGTACTTTGTGTATTCCCCCAGTAACTTCCTGCTGTGTTGTCAGAAAAAGACTCCCAGTGCTTGCTGGGAAATGTTGTCTTTTATTTGCCAGTCGTCTACTACACCGTGATGCTACGTTAACTGTGCTTTGTGTGTGTGTCTTGATGCTTCTGGAAGGTGTGAGGAAGAGGACGTGGAGCTGAGTGAAGAGGCCCACCTGGTCCTCACCCGCATCGGCATGGAGACGTCGCTGCGTTACGCCATCCAGCTAATCAGCACTGCTGGCCTGGTGTGCCGCAAGCGCAAGGCAAGTC
This sequence comes from Percopsis transmontana, assembly GCA_025447815.1. NCBI lineage: Eukaryota > Metazoa > Chordata > Actinopteri > Percopsiformes > Percopsidae > Percopsis > Percopsis transmontana. The sequence continues at coordinate 3,861,846 of JAOEHI010000006.1, read as the reverse complement.
TGTCGGTTTCACACCGACAGACATATCTCTGCCAGAGCAGAGATATGTTCACTACATTACACGCAGCTCTGCAGTCTGTACTTACATGTACTCCTACTCATGTGTACTTGTATGAGAACTGCTGGTGTGTGATAAATGTGTGTGTGTGTGTGTGTGTGTTGTCATACGTAGGGGACGGAGGTGCAGGTAGAAGACATCAAGAGGGTTTACTCCCTGTTCCTGGATGAGTCCAGGTCCTCGCAGTACATGAAGGAGTACCAGGATTCCTTCCTCTTTAACGAAACACGTGAGCGCACTTCCTTTTTAACCCCACCCACCCACTTTGAACTAGTGCACTAGCTGCCTTTTGCAGAAAAAGAGAACACAAAACGTTGAAATCTAGATGACTAGTATAATAACTGTCTCATCCCATTTTTAGAAGCACCGCAAATGGACACCTCGTAATGAAAACGACCGAAGACTTTTCTTGCTGTGAAGTTGTTGTTCTGTTGCAACTTGTTCTTCACATCCAGCCAGTGGAATTCATTTTTAACTGGGAGTAAAGTTGACATTGCTTGAATTGTCATTCTACTTGTGGATTTGCATTCTTTTCTCTTCGAATCAAATTTATTCACTTACCTTAATTTGCCATTTTCTTTTGCCATTCCTTTTTATTTTGTTGATCCTTTACATGTAGTTTATTTTTTATGGAATTTATTAAACCTTTTCTTAGTACATGTGTATTTCTTGGCTTTGTCAGTTCTACCTTACCCAGTATTGTAATATAATGATGGTATCGAATTTTGGAATGGTCCCACTCAAGCCAAAAAAAGTGACTTCCGAGTGGTACTAGGAAGTGCAGAGGGTGTTGTTTCAGACTGCCTCCACTAGATGGCAATCATTAATTGTTCTTTAGGCGCCAGTTCACTTTTGCCTTGCTGCATGGAATGTCGTGTGCTCACTGAGTTGTACGTCTCTGTCATGCCTTTCAGTAAACTGGTCAAATTTAAGGTGTTGATCTCGTTCCACATTATTTCGACAGCTAACCAGTCAATTATTCTTTAGTACCTCCAGACCACCTGTATGATTGGATATTTTTGGTACTGCACTGTGCAGTACCAAATATACCATGGGCAGTTTGCCCACTAAACCTAAACTAGTGTAAAACAGCAGGCCTCTGCCCTGACAAATACTGTACAGGCACACTGCGTAAGAAATGCCCAGATTAAATTCAATAATTACAATTGTCAGTTGGAAAGGAAACTAGAATAAAGGTGTGTTTTACTGTGAATTTTACTTTTTGTGACATATTAAGGACAATGACTTGTTGTTGGTTTGATATATTAACGTACCGGTAGACTATTTGATTATAGTTTAGCCTTTGTAACGATTTGTAGGTGGAATATTGTATTTCTTTCATGAGCAATTATGTTGGAATAATCAAGTCTACTTACCCGAGATGACCAACGTGCCAGATGGTCCCCCACGTGTAAATTAATATTTGATGTTTCACTCTGGATGGATTACCCCGCTCTCCTCATCCCATAAATCCCCCTCATTCCTGCATTTATTGCACATCTGATAAACATTCGCTGGTTGGATTTAGGCTGCCATACATTTAATAAGGGATCAATTCTCTGTGTGCGCGCGTGCCAGCGAGTAGGAGATATGGAGGGGGTGTGGTATGAAGGAGATTCCTTTCGAATGCTGTGCACACTGTCAAAAAATAATAAGGATATTGTTTCTCTCGCCACACTTGTTTACTTGCGCTAGTCATGCTCAACGCTGTGTCAATAGGCCTAATGAATCTGTGCGCTTAACATGAAGTAGCCTAATTTCTCGTCCGAGAAATGCTGATCCACTTGAGTAGTTCTCATACATTGGCTCCCAAGTCTCTTCCCCCACAGGCGTACAGCATGTTATGCCATTTTGCTTGCAGATTTGGATGCCCTTCTCTCCTCCGCAGTCCGGCCATGCTATTCCGTGGTATAGCCTACTGATGCTAACACTCGTCATGTTACCATCACTGTGGCCAGTAGCCGTAGGCTGTATACCAGTGGTTCTGTGTTTTTTGACCCAAGGCCCCCCAAGAGTGAATCATAGCTCAGAACCACCCTCATGCAAACAAACAAAAATAATAGCATAAAACATACAACATAACTACAAGCACCATTTACGTTTTATTGACCATAATACAACTACATTAGACATATAATAAAACATTATTTTAAAATCTTGAAATCATTGAGAACCGCAGCGGGTTTTGGACACAAAAATCTCTTCCTGCTCACTAGATTTAGAGAAAGACAAACATTTCAACAGACTGTCCTATAAACACACAAGTCTACTGCAGTTTCGGTTGTGTTAGCAAGAAGTGTTGACACATATTGGCTGTCATGGCTCATCGGACATTCACATTCTAACGAGCCACTCAGTTTGAATTTCATTAGTTAAATGTAACCATATAGGATCACCTCCATACTCTGCGACAGTGAATTGACAGATTCATCCATTGAATTGATTTGAGCTGCTGCTGATTATAATGAAGAAGTAGCCTATGATCCTGATTTTGAGTTTGTCGTGTCATAAAGCAAATAGCCTGTGTTCATATGCACTGAAACGTTCCCACGATATTCAAGTGGACGTTACAGTCACAAGAATTCTGTGATTTTAGGATTTTAGCAGGATTTGAAGAATATATCTTGTGCACGGTTGGTATTTCAGTCAATTTTCTGAGAAAAAAATAATCTCAAAATAAAATAAACCCCTCTCCCACTCCTGTCCAATGTTTGTTTCATTAAAATTGAATAGATAGTTCAGTGGAAGTGCAAGGTGATATCAGGTTGAGATTCATTTAGCCCAAGGGACAAGAGGTCAAAGGTCTGGTCAGCTCAAGGACACTTCTATACGAGGCGGTTGCTTGTTGCCCCGAGGACTTGAACTCTGATCTTCTGTTTGAAATATGGTCTGCCTTGTTGCTATGACACTCTTCTTCACTTAAATACTCAAGAGCATGATTCAAATTTGATTAATTGGGAATTCAACTATTTTCTTTTGCTGTTTTCCATTACAGAATGGTAGAAAGAATAAAAGAACATTGTTCTTTTATTCTTTGGTTGTGGGGCAGGCTCAAGCCTGTGGGAGCATTGTAGGCGATAAGTGTCTTGTTCAAGGGTATTTCAGCAGCCTTCCTTCAGGATACCTATGCAATGACATGCAGTATTTGGGATAGTATCTCTTGTTATTCTTAGTTAGTCTTATTTGAGTAGGATTGCCTCATGCATATATGCACACGCACACACACACACACACACACACACATACACACACACACAAACTACAGTATGTATTGTTCAAATCTGCCTTGTAATTGGAGGCATATAGGCCTACAGAATACCCCGCCAGTACGAGACCTGCAACAGAAAATTAATGACATAAAATGAAATAAAAGAACAGAACTCCTGTGATCTTATGTCCAGTCGAACCTGACGTTTTTCGTTATCGTGTCCTGGGCTTTGTCTCCGTGCTTTGATTTTTTAACAGACACATCTCAACTATAGAAACCCTTGATAATTGTGTGTGTTTGTGCGTAGATATGTTGGTTGGTCAGTGGTGTGCCTTCCCCTTTGTGTGCATACGGCTGAGCAGGACCCCTTTATAGAGCTCATGAATGTGCTTGCAGCTAAATATAACGTTCTCACCCGCTTCCATTCACTCTGAGACGATATCATGCATGGGCTCTGCCGGCTTGCCTGCCTTGGTGCTGCACTGCATCTGAACCACACGTGTGAAGGTCACGGAGACCTCCTCCTGACCACTGCCTCACATGTGGGACGTGAGAACAGATCCAATGGGTAGACAGGGACAGACACTGATTCGGTTTCTGCTGCAATGGAAACAGTCTTTCTAAAAATGGAATAACGTATGCTAAAAATGGCAACTGAACTCATGTTTAATTCAGAAATCTTGGATAGGCTCTTCCTTCACCTACAACACGGAATACTGTTGCGCTCTAATGCTAATTCACTGTCCATTTAAATTAAGTGCTTGTTAGTAAGCATGCTAATCAAATGAATCCTTCGTTTCATTTGGCTCCTCGGTGGCACTGCAGTGAACCTGTTATAGTGCCTGATGGGATATTAGTGATGGGATATAAGTGTTCTGAGTACTATAGTTCATCTCAAAGAGTTCTTTGGGTATGCAGGTCTGCATGGAAATGTCCCTGGATTGCTTGTTCTGAACAGTGATCATGTAAACACAGCCTAAAGGGCCTGTTCACATGATCACCTGTGATGTGGCAATTAAACATACAACATTACAAGTATTTCAATGAGAAAAACAGACCGCCACAGCTCCATGTGTGACAAGGCCACTACTGCCTGTTAAACTCAAACTGTTACCTAACAAGAGATTTATTAAAATGTATCAACAGACAAACCTTGGAAAAACCACAGAGGTATTCACATCCCCTGAATCACCCTATACAGGTTGGTTGGGTTTTTATATATAATTAATTTGCTTGTGTTCTAGGCTACTGTATGTTTTTCTTCACACCAACTGCTTGGAATTGCACAGTTGATGTTTTTGGCACAAATACAAAAATGAACCAGTATGTCGAACAACAGGTAAAGTATGTGAATGTCAATGCTGCTCCTTGTCTGTACTTCCCCTATTTTTTCAAATGGTGTAAATCATTTCACACACCCAGACCCACACAACACTCGACCACCTCGACCAAATCTGGAAATATTATAAATGGCCAACCAAATGTGCAGGGTTTGATTTCTACAGTGTTTTCCTCGGTGCTGCGTGGGTTTATTTCTGTAGTGTAAAACAGGTTGGAAACGTCAACGGGAGCGTGCCAGCAGAGGGAGGTGAGAGATTCACAGTGGAGGTGTGATGAAAGACTGTGAATGTATCATGTATTCTTCAGCATACCGTGTCTATTCTACCTCTGTATGACTTATTTCCTTGTCCTGACCTCTATGTCCAATGCTAGTGACCTCAAATTAAACACAAGCATATCGTAAGTAGTGATTTTTGTTGTGTTGTTGATGATGATGCACAATGCTGAACGCAGCATGTAATTCGTACATGCAGTGTAGCACACAATCTACAGGTACACGGTTTCCCATACAGACAGAATTTCATGTTCACAAAGACCTAAGGGCTTTTGAACTGACATTTGCGTGTATAAAAGGCTAAGCACAACCAAATATAAATCTTGCAAATGGTGTACATTATTACATCTTGTAATGTATGTATTTCAATGTCTTTACACCACAGTGAAAGAAAGTCTTCACAAAATGACCTAATTGTAATGTTTACAAGATGTGTGGGAAATTATTTTTAATTCCTAATTTCCTCAATATCCAATCTAAACTGGTTTGTAAAATATAAGTGGTAAAGTGCAAATAGAATTTCCATGGCCTGCTAGAATGGCTCCCTTTTTCCTGTCTACACCCTAGTGTTTCCTGCCTGCTACATGACTAGCAGTGTTGACTTTTCAACAGATTGGGCATAGGGGTCTGACTGTGGGAAAGGGTGGTGCCTTCGCCAAATCACCCAGAGACCCACCACCAGAATTATACTCATTATTTCACCGTCAACACCGCCGGGCCTACTGATCTTCCTCTCCTGAAACCAGAGGCTGGAAGGTGGAGGTCTCAGGTAGGGGGAATCCATGTAAAACATGGCTGTGCCTAATTAAAGACCTCACACTGAGGTTGTTAGATCTTCTTTTTGTGTTTGCAGAGCCCTCTCATTGACAAGTCCATTAGTGCCACCAGATGCTACATGCGGTCATGTTGCTCCCGCTAATGTCATGTTGAACCTCGCCACACTACTGTAAGTCAGGGTGTCCTCACTTCCTGTAAAGGTACGTTTCCTAGTGAATCCACTCTGCGGATGGAGCCCTGTGTCCGGTTGATTCGGTTGGCCCGCCTGCGTTGTGTCAGTTCATCTGTAAACCTGGCCAGGGACTGCTATATTGCTTTACCAACTAAGCCTCAGAGTCCCAGCTGAACGCACCCGAACAATACAGTACATTCATACGACAGCTCAGCCCCACGCTTCTCTCACTGTGATAAAAACCCAGCCTTTGTAAGTCTGTTCAAAGAGAGCAGGGAAAAACTGGGTTCATGACAAGTGAGGGTCCGTCTCCTATAGGGGCTTGTTCTTAAGGAGACTATACATTACCTTTTAGAGCTTGTCTTCCATGGCCATAGTAGCGTTGTGTAGTGATTACACTGTAGGGACTGTTTCAGGTTTAGTGACTCAGCCCTGTGACTGTGATTGAGTCACACAAGGAAATTATTTATATTCAGATCAGTGCTTCACAGGTTCTTACAGTAAATCTAAATCTCTTCCTCAATGAAGTGATTCAAAGATTCTTTTTTTGCTTTTATTTTTTAATATGTTTCACCTGGCATTTCAGTTCCGTGCTTTATTATTTTTCATGTATTCATTGCCAATTTTAAGTAACTTCTTGCAAGATTGTTGTGTGTAGATTGTATTGGGTTATGAAAATGGTTCATATAAAAAAAAACACACAACATAGTGATATAATTTGATTAAATAAGTTTATTTGATTATTTACAGTCATACATACATACATTTTCTATCAACGCCCCCAGTGGAGCAACACAGTTCCATCCTAGGATAATATGCATTTACTTCTCTTAGTTTTTCTTTTGTTTTGACTACTAAAAATAACCTCTGTTTTCTGTTCAACATCAGAAATAGGTTTCTTTATACACGAGTCTTGTATGACAAGAAATAGCACATTCTCCATACATCACGTCAGTGATTATTCATACACAAATAGCCAATGGAATTTTACTCCAAAAGGCTTGTTTCTAAGTCAGCTAAATTTGGCAAGATGAAACTCAATTCATGATCCATTCAACCATAGTCAACTTCCTTCTCTGATGACATGGCAGGATGCCAGGATTTACTGTGAAAATGAAGGGTATAGTGTTCTACGGTGGAGCCTTTTTGAGTGGATGGTGGATGCTGGACTATGGTCAAATTAAATCCCTGAATGTGAAGTGTGCAAAATGCTTGTTTGTTCCAGAAAAAATAAATCACCCCATAACGGTTACAGGAATAAACACTAAAGTATTGCGCCACATAGACAAGGCCAATACATACAAATAAATACAATACAAATAAATCATTGCATTGTAGTTTTTGTGTGTCTGTATGTGTGCGTAATGAATGTTGTGATGTGCACCAAATGTCCAATTCATGATCACAGTAAACACTATTTATCTTAGTGATGTAAAAAGGTACTGTGTTGTTTCATTGTAATACAACAGGAGGAAGACAGGCATTTCTAAACCCAAAGACAAACAACAATGTGTGGTATACCTAAACCTTAAACGTCCCTTTACAGATTATTCTTCATTATGAAAACAAATAAATACATCGCATACAAGCCATCATTTACAATATATTAAAGTTGCTGCATTATATAGCTATATATCTGTAGTCATTTTATAAAAATTCTTTTGGTAAACAAAAAGTAAAGAAAACGAATAAAACGGAAGGTACGAAGCTTAATTCATTAAGATGATGTGTGTAAACACAGAATCACATTCAGAGATCTCTGCACAGTTGGAGAGCTGCTAAAGGTCTGGAAACAAGGACACAGCCCACATAGCTCGAGTCACAGTCACATCAATGCTACAAGACCCATCTGAAAATATTTGTTCCTTATAGCTCAGTCCGTCTAACCTTGTCCTCCCCAGGGCTTTTCTAAAGATACACTCCTCGATTGTTACAGCTCCCCAAGATCCGTAATTAGTTTGAAACACAACTGTCCACAAAAGTGTGGATGGAGTTTGCTGGGGCGGGAGGGGCATGTGCTTTTTGAGTTTTAAACCAAAACACCAATGTTTTTTTTTATGCTGTTTGAACCATGAGTGTAATTTCAGACACAAATCCAAGGGTGTCCTTTAAACGGTGCGTTTCCCTTTAAAGTTAAATCCATTTTCATTACCGGCGTCTTTTTTATGTTTTCACACTTTCTTTCCCACCCAAGGGGTTTACTTGCAGGTTTCCTTCAACATTCCCTCTGATCTAGCTTTAGCAGTCCCCTCTGTTGTAAAGTTTGTTGCGGTAGATTGCATTGAATTTGCATAACCAGATATATGATACTGTATATGGTGCATAGCGTAATGCAGACATACATATGATTGAGGCAGTAAAGTGAGCAGGTAAAAAAAAAAATAACATTTGATTTACTACAAATGTTATGTCATATTCTTTGCCTACTCTTAAGGAAGGTGCTTTTACCAAAACCGGGCTTTGAAAGAGCCTCTCCCTCCCCACCTGTAGTGACATCTGAGGACCTTGTTTTTTGGCTGGTCCTGTTTCAGTCAAATTCCTTAGTTATCGTTTATCGCTGATAAAGCTCCCATTTGTCTAACCTGGGACCGACAGACTTCCTTTTCCTGCTGTGGATTTTGATTTCCCTGACTAATTAACTGATGACTGTGACTCTTTTCAACAGTCCCCTCTTCCTTCAAACATGGAATGAGATATCTACAGTTGCGTGAAGAAAAGGTCTGTTCACAAAGCCTGTTATTGTAACCAACATGGACCAGAGTCTGTCATTAAAAGTGACTCAGTCTCAGTGGGGGTTGCAGAAATTCAAAACCGACCATCAGAGAGCTTTTCCTTTAAAGGGAACCCCAGCTCAGTGATATGGCAGTGTGGATGTAACGTGGATGTCAACATACAAAGTCTTATGGTTCTCATGGTTACAAATAAAGGTATTCCTCCTTATATAGTCTACACGGCATATATAAGCATGGCATATTTTTTGAGAACAT
>JAOEHI010000006.1:3815399-3843062 GCA_025447815.1 Percopsis transmontana | reverse complement strand
CAACCCCATCCGGTCCTCCTGCCCGTTGCGGGCGGGGGGGGGGGGGGGGGGGGGGGGCCGCCCCCCCCCTGAGGGGTGGAGGATGTCGTGATATGTGTGATACTTTGCAAACATTTGTGGTGTACAAGTGTGTTTTTTATGTAACATTTTCATGTATTATTGATGCCGACTGCTGGTTTCATAAACAACCCTAAACCAATTGGTACAATACCTGACTGCATTGTGGATGGCTATGTGATTGACATGGCCACTTACTCCTCTTCCATCAAAGGTTAGCACCTGGAACAGCAAATTCAATTGTGCTGTAGACAAACTCAGAAATTAAGATACAAACGTCATTTTAACACATGCAAACAAGAGTACAAGATTTGTCTGGTTAATAGAAGGGTTCCGTGTGCGACTGCGGGGCTGTTTGGCAGCGCACAACTGATATTTAAAAGACTTTTTCTGCCTGCATGCTTGCACACCAGAGGAGAAGTGGAAAGAAAATCAGGTCAAAGGGAAATAAAAAGTGCTCAACTAAAGACATGGTATTTGCTAGGCATAGGGTAGCACGGCCATGTCTCTAAAGTCAAACAAGTACAGGAATAAAAGGCACACTCCTCTATTTGTGACCGCATGTGTCCTTGTGGTTGGAGCCTGCATTACAAAAGCATTTTTGTTAAGTTTGAAACTCTGACAGTATACAGTATACTGAGAAGTTGACACTCCCCTCTACTCCTCCACCAAGCTCATAGGCGCAACACACCTCCCACAGAAATTTTGTGTTCTGAGGGCACTACAACAAAATCGAGGAGCTGACCTGTAAATTTGAACAGTAAATATGAAAAAAAAACAAAAACATAATAAAACTCGGGTCCTAGTGTAACGTCTGGGTTTTGTTACCTAATATGCTACATCTTTAGTCTCAGATGTTTGGTGTTGAGCAATAGCTAAATTGGGTATAAAATAAAAAAAGCCACCACGTTAGTCAACTTTAGAAGCAAAAAATGATTTATAACTCAGTATCAAGCTGTTTGGTTTGAGGAGAGCTGCAAAAACCCTGCGGTGCCTCCACTCAATCATCCTACTGTTGCTGAACATGTTGTGTTTGGTCAAAGTAGCCTACTAGTTTTGTCCCATTTGAGAGAGATCACAGGAAAGATTGCTTTTTTCTAAATTCCTCTAAGCTAATAATGCACATCCTCATTCTGTCTACATAACAATCTCTCTTTAAACACAAACTATTAACTGGCTGAAAGACCAAGCTATATTTCTCTCAAATGTGAGAGACTTAACTAAAGAAGCTAAAGGAGGTCAACCTGACTTCATAATAATTATGAAGACCACAGAACTGCCCATATAATGTTTTGGAAACGTGATGTGCACAAATATGTTTCAGAGGAACATGGATTTCCTGCTCAGAAAAGTGGTAAATAAAATATTAACATGAAATGAGAAATGGCACCACTATTGTTGTGGTTGGTAATCGTCCAAGAACAAGAGTTACTCATACCATGTTGAAGGAGTGAGCGTGTATGTGCTTCTTGAGAAGACAAGAGACCAATGAAATGCTCCATTCTGCCCTGGGGTCGTCTGGTAGGTTTCTGGAAGAAACAGAAGAGAAACAGCTCAGGTATTCTACTAAAGGTAAACTACCGGGAGACAGAACCCAACCCGCATGTAGTATACAATGTACAGTACATGGGGGTTGGGTTCTGTGTAGACTGTACATTAGACCTGCACTGCCTACTCCCCCATAAGCAATTTAAAACTAAATCCCATGAGTCACTCAACAGACTTGTATTGCCCATTTAAGATAGAGTAAGCGTGTTCCTTTCCAAGCAACCAAGCAAGATTTCTGAAGAACTTCGAGCGAGCCTTTGAAAACAAGCTCTACTGGAATGCAAACACCAGGGAGTGCTGGGAAGTCCGGAGGTTAAGGGTCGGAAGGGCTTTAGCATCCTGTTGAGCTACAACTACAGCCCTGGGACAACACAGAGCATTAATCATGCGCTACCCTCCGCAAGCTTATTCTTCTGGATCTACCAGACAACCTAGCATGCAATCCTGCATATTTTTTAATCCATCACTACTGAACTCCAGAGACACAAAGCACTAAAATGAGGAGAGAGGCAGAGAAACGTGGGGATATACTGAGATTCAGACTTACTGGGTTCAAAACTGCTGACTAAAAACAAAAGTCCAGAAGGCTTTATTAGCAAGGAGGTTGGATCTAGCCTTCTCTTAGGTTAACCATTCCTCTGACACTCGTGAAATAAAACCACAAGGAGGAGGCAAATAAATGCATATCAGCATTTCTACACGTCGGCACATGAATAAAAGAGACAAAACGCCAACAACAGAGCAAGCAAAGTGGTTGAAAGCAGGAAGATTACAATCCACCTCCTTAGTAAAATCAAAGGGCATGGAGGGGATGTGGGGAGCTTGGCTTGATGAGATAAGGACACACATCAATGACCTGATGTATTGTATATTTTAACAATTGTGGTGTGTGTGTATGTGTGTGTGTGTGTGTCTGTATGCGCTTAGCGTAGGGGTAAAATGTTTCTCCTCACACCCAGTAGCCAGGGAAGTCAGTAGATGGAAGAGATGGATTAGGATACAAAAGTAACGGCTGCTAGGGGTGGGGGTTAGAGGTACTGCTGTGTCAGGCAGAGGTGGGGGTCCCAAGGAGCTGGTTGGTGGTAGTCAAAGTTCAAAGATAGCTTAAAAGGGCCTGTCATCAGATTGATAGCTCTGCTGTGACCCTTTGATAACAGCGACCTAATAGCAGTTTGGGTTTGTTTTAAAAAGGCAACATATTTATAGCCTTTCTAACCCTTCTAAAAATGTAAAATAAGACTGTTAAAGTAGCAACATCTTCCAGTAATAAACAAAAAGCAGGTTGGCTTTAATTAGGACTGGGCCAAACATGCAATGTGGAGGAACCTAAAGATGACAGTGATGCATTCTTCATATTTTTGGATATGATTGGATCATGGCATATTTAGCCAAGTTTGTCGTTAAGGGATGGCATTTTTTATTTAAGAAAAATAAAAATAAAACCCCTGCAGCTTGGAAACTGTAACTATGCAAAATAATGAAGCAACAGCACTACACGTCCTAGAGTAACCTCACAAGCCCCACTTTGGAGGTTTACATGTGGAGGTCTAATTGTTTGCAGGCATCTGTGTGCAGTTGTTGAACTTTGTCCCAGTAACAGGAGTCTGTGTGCATGTGTGTATGTCAGAGAGGGCTTGTTTAGTCTGGTCACAAGGACCACAGGCCACTAAACTGCCAGACTTCTGTCCACACAGTCAGATTATATGTCCATCTGTGAAGGGATGCTATGCCACCTGTCACTTGCTAATACATCAGCCAGGGCTGTTATTCCCTCTGATCAATGTGTAATTATGCATAGTGTGTGTGTGTGTGTGTGTGTGTGTGTGTGTGTGGGGGGGGCAAAGACATTGATTGTGGCTGTCACGGGGAAACTAGCTCAGACTGACTGGGGTAGTGGGTTTTTATTGCGCTGATCCAGCTTTCCCACTTTTACATAAAACATGATTTTCTTCTATCAAAAACAAGAGCTTAACATTTTTGTTAAGACAATATCGGTTTTCAGCTACACCTCAAGTATTTCAAGAAAGAAAAAAAAGTAAGCTCCAGAAAAAATGACAGAAATGGAGAGAGTGCCTGACAGAGACTTGAGTCCAATGAATAATATAATTAAGGGAGTGGGCTGGTTGAATGTAGAGAATGGAGACGGAGGTCAGGCTAGTGCAAGTGGAAAGGCATCAGAGCGTGCTTACATTGGGTCTGATCACAAAGGACCCAACATGCACCGGGCCCCAGATACTGTCAACACAGCTGTACTATTAATGTGGATTTAGGGGATGTAGGCAGACTCTTCAGGCAAACCGCCCAATAAGTAGAAGGTCGCTTTTGATAGACAGCGACGGTAGTCAAGTATATTTTCAAGGACATGCCAGTTTTGCGGTTGATAACTGATTTATTTGTACGAGTTTAAGCAAGGAGTTTAAAAGTTAGCTTTTAACCTCCTTGGACAAAAACTCCACAAAGTCAATCAAGTTCACTATCAAAAGAGCAGCAACAGGATTTATATTTATTATTTCTCCTTCCCCCAAGTTAAGTATTTTACTGCTACCTCTCTGCACAACCCTCCTGTAGTAGAAGATTATTTTGATGTATTTCTAGGTAAACTAGAGGCATTTGCATTTAAAGGTTTTGTTTTTTTTCTATACTACCTGCTGCAACAAAAGCAATTTCATCACAGGGATAAATAAAGATCTATCATCATCCGCATAGGAATAATTCATTATTGTCGGCTACTGTGGCTCTTAGGTTTGCTGTTCACTTTCAGATCTAATGAGGTTATGCCAAACCAGCCGAGCACTGTTGAGGGGTGAGCACAGGCCACATGCAGCAATTATGCAGAAAACACAAAGATAGAGGTTGAAGAAACATTTGAACAATGCATGACTTTCAACACAAGACAGACAAGGCCTTGCTGTCAGTTTTTGCAAGATTTTCATGTTCATATTGACACACACACAGTCCTATTGTGTCACTGTCAACCACAACATGCAGAAAGCTATGAAAGCCACATACAGTAATAGATGTAACCGTCATCTATGGCCACGTTGTGAAGGCTACACTTTGAACAATGCTCTTTCTGTGGCATTAAGCACTGCAACACCATTGTCTGTTTGAGTTGTAAACATGAAAAATGGACATGCTGCCAACCCCGGGGGTTGGCGTCTTTCTTTTCTGTGTGCACACATTAAAATGACAAATAAGACAAACGAGAAGAGGTCAGGTCAAGAATGTACATCTGCACATCCTTTACCAGAGGGGGTTAGAATGTTGCCAAACTGCGGCTAGCTGCCCGTTTACTGACACACAATAAGAAAAACAGATCTGAGTGACCTACATTGGAAGTGCTCAAAAGCAGTGCCAAAATGTATCCCACAGTCCTTGGCAATTGGCTGCTTCAGACATAGGAGGAATTGGGTGGGTGGGTGGGTGGGGGGGTAGTTCAGGGAGGAGAGTTGCATGGGTTGTCAATGAGCAGATTAGGCGTGTGTTCTTAGGCCCACAACAAAAATGCAGGAGAGAAAAATGGGCTGCGATCCAGCTGAACAGAAAAGCAGACAGCACTGAGATCAAAGTTCAGCCATGTTCTGTGTGCACAAGATAATAAAATGGTGAAGTCTATGTGTGTGTGTTTAACACACCCAACAATGTTCACAGGGGCAGACAATCTGGGCAGGCTGCCAGCTCATTACTGTGAGTTCAAAGTTTGTGGCAGAGTTCATTGGCCAGAAACTCAAGTGTAGGCGTCCCTGAAGTTCTCAGAAACCCAAAAACGTTCTAGTAAAACTGCTGGGCTCACCCAGATTGCTCTCCATTTTCCCCTTTTACCATTAGGATTGTGGTAAAAAGGCCAGGGGGAATAACACCCCTACAGTTTCAGCAACAAAAACTTTAGCAGGTCATGAATGCTGTTTCATGTTTTGGCTTCATACTGTTATTACATACTATGTAAAACACTATGTAAAATGACTTGAAGTTGTTTATTTGTTGCAGCATTTCTTACTGGGCATTCTTCACTTGGCTCCGCACCGGACTGAGCCATTGAGGATATAGCATGAATTGTAGCAAGAAAACAAGGGTTGAAGTTATCTTTGTAGCTCTGAAATATTAGGATCCAAAAAGGTTTTTAAGATTGAAATGTTCCAGCTAATTTTCCTCTACAGTGAACTTCTTTGAGGTAAAAAATATATAAAAAGAGCAGGTGTCATTTGATCTTTTGCTTGTTAGAAACAATCAAGCTAAATGATCGTCCATTCACACACATCTAACATTAAACGTAGCTTGAAAAAAAACAACACCAATATCAAATTCTCAGAATAAAAATATTCATCCTGATTATACAGACTGTACTTTCTATATGCATGTTAAATCCTGTTTTATTGCAGTATATATTGACAAATATTTAGATAACACAATGTCAGGTTCGTCAGTTGTTCGTCAAGACGGTTACAACAGAGACGGTCTTAAGGAGGACAGACCTTCTACTTATTTGTTCTCTGGTCATTGGTTGGCCTCTTTGACATAAAGGGCTCATACATCAAGCCAGGCTGGCTAGGCCGTGTTTTTAGTAAGAATGGGAGAGTTTGAATTGCGGTCAACTCACTGTTTGTTCAGAGGGGCAGGGAGTTAGGGTCAGTGGAGAGGGCTCTAATAGGCCCACATGCTGGGCTGGCTGAGACCTGCATGTGTTTAAGCCTAGTAAAATAATAGTCTAAAATATCTTTAAAAGACACAATGAAATGCTAAAGAACACATTCTATATGCTACAATTAATTACTTTAAAAAAAGCAATGGTATTATGAAAAGAATTTAGATTTTTACCATCAGCCAAACAAACAAAAACACACCTAGACATGCTAAAATATGCTACAGTTTTAATGCTATTGCTAATGCTATGTAATGCATGTAGAAATGGTGGATGCTCCATTAAAATTGTAGATCTGTATTTATCTGACAATATTCAATATTGTAAACAAAAAATGCTACATAGGCACAATGAAGATGGTGCGTTATTTTCAACATGTTCTGAACGCTCCTATGTTACTGAGTTATAAAACGGAATTGCTGCTATTGCGACAATCCTGTTTCCTCTAAATCAAGCATTGCCATAGTTGCGCAGTTCTAATTCTTACCCTTTGTTCTAGCATTAATACACCAAGTAGTTTTGACGTGTTGTTGTGTTTGCATGTCGGCTTGTAATGCAGATTGTGGCTTACTTATGGTTTACAATGGACACTCTGGAAGCTGGTATTCCCAACACTGCACAACTGTTGAGAAGTTCCTTCTTACGCTGAAGTCCTTGATTGTAGTAGTTTCCTGTATAATATTTGTGCAAATAGTTAGTTTATTATGAGGACTTACAAACATTAGGCATCTTGCTCAAGGCTTACAGGTAGGTTGGGCCCATTGAGGATCACACCCATATCCTTTCGAGTGGGAGTTGAACGCCCTTACCAATACCCTATACTAGCTACTCCTTCATCCTACAGCTCACACCGTTTTTTTACCACTCCCCCTACAACTGCCCACACTATTGTACAGATGTGTTTCAAACATCAACAATGGGCTGGGGCAGAAATTTGGGGATCTGGGGGCGCCATAACAATATTGCAGAGTGTACCTTTAAGAAGATGTTTTGGCCTCAGTTATGGCATCAGTCGTTAACAGTAAAACGCAGGTTGACTTGACAATGTTTGGATCCACTGGGGGCCATAAAACACTAAATTTTAAACTAAACAAATAAAGCCCCATCAAGTCAACCTGATATGGGAGAAGCAACACGGAAATGTTCAGTTTGATTTGTTCAATTATGGTATATTGGCTATATCCGAAATAGATTATTTAGGGAATAATTGTACTTTAACATGTGCTATTAACATACCTTCAGACAAACACAGCAAATGAACACTGGCATTCAATTCCACGAGTCTTAGAATTGTTGGGGCGAAAAACATGCATTCATCATCTGGGTGAGCAGTTACAATTAGTGCTCTAACATCATCTGTTCGTGACGCGAGGAACTGATTCTCTCTACTTGATGAAAAAGTTATCATATGTCTCACAGAGTTCACAAAATTCCGCCGATGTCGGTAGAAAATACATTGTATCCAAACAAAGTAAGTTATAAGTAAGGTGAAGACGAGGAAAAAACTCATTATTTTCGACCGTTACCATAAACAATCCGTAGTTAAACGAAAGCTCCAACAACTAAGGTTCCGCGTAAATCTCTAATAGTTGCTACATGTCTAATATGTCTTGTTGAATAGATTTATTATTGTATATTCTATTACCGAATACAATATTGTTTGCTTTATTATTAAAAATAACAATACAATCCAAATTTTCTCCCTCATAGTTAGTGGTTCCTGTTTATGATAGATGTGTAACCATGCGCGTATAAATAGCCAACTCCATTTAGAAATATTTGTCACTAATACATGAAAATATACGAATAATATAAAAAGCAAGTTTGTTGGCTTTTTAGCAGATTACAACCACAAGGAACCTTGCTTGCGGGAAATACATAGCTGTCCCACTACTTTTGTCCTGGCAGGTATACAAACATTGTATTCGTTTTTAATTGAAATTTCTTTTATAACATCAGCAAATTGGCTGTGTTTTATTGTCTTTATAGTTATTAACAAACGTAATGTTAATTATACAACTTTGTACACAAATCTGAGGGGTATTTTTATTTTCCGTGTAGAAAAATATATTTTGTCCTACCAGGATATCGACAGACAAATGGTGCAGCCTTCAGTCTGCCCAGTCGTCCACATCCCGTAACCCGCGGATTTACAATCAACAATTTCCACAACGTTCGACCACGGAATACGTTTAACTTCTGTTGGTCTATTTTATGACTATGCGGTGAGTGCAAATCATTGCTTAGCATCAAATTATTTTAATTTCTAACTGTTTGAACGTTATTTAAGCACACAGTCTACGCTTAAAATCTGCCTTGCAAGATGGCGACGTGGTTGAGAATTCAAAGGTGAAATTTTGTTAAGTTAGCAAGCTAGCACGTTTAACGTCCTACGTGTAAGTTTATTACACCCGGGTCTTAACCTAATATTATTTTAAGTCAACGTTCATTATCATACATGTATAGTCTAATTCGGGGAAAGGCTATCAGCGGTGGCAGTAGACCCATCCCCCATATTCATGTAAGAATCCAATTGCGTTTACATGACAGCGTGGTAAGAGGCAGCAACAACAACACACAGAATCCGTGTTTCTCAAGTGCCCCTTGTCTGCTATAAGCATTTAGTTTGGCTACTTTTCATGCCTACTTTTAGTCAGTGGGAGCGCACTATATTCTCATTATAAAGTACAGTATTGCTAAATTTGAATTGACAACAGATGATATATCAAATATAAGATTTCCAATGGCTTGCGTAGTAAAGCCATGTCACCACTGGCAAAAATTGCATCCATCACATCCTATAATAAATGCGAAGTTACAAAATATGCAATATCAGATGTGTGAATACAATACAAAGCAAACCTGCTTGGCTAATGTCTAGCTGTAATGCTGGTGTGGTACTAGTACATGAATTCAATAGGATGCTGAGACAAGGGCACAGCTCAAACTTCACTTACAGAAGGGTGATATACAGACGTTCAAAATAAACACGCCACAAACTAAAAAAAAAAAAAAAACAGAGGCGAAGGTTAAGTGGTTCAAAAACTCAAAATTGCAACTATTGGTTCTTTTAGCGTAAGATAAACAAACCGTATGAAATGACGATGATAAAATGAAGTTACAACCCTTTTTAATATAATTGGTGTATTTTTCTATCCTCATACATCAAATGTGTATATACTTGTGCCTTAAAAGCATGTCTTTGTGGTTAAACCTGCACTAAGCAACTTGTCCAAACTGTGACACCAATGCAAGGACCTAGGAAAGACATGCCTTTGCCAAGATTTCTAGTATTTGCAAGGCAAGGGAATGGGACATGCAGCAATGCACTACCATTTGATTTGCCTGTGTGACTGATTTGAAATGCATTTATGGTGTATCTGCATTATACATAGAGAGATTGAATCAGGACTGTTATCTTTCGATATTGAATATCAACTTGGATTGGGGACCAAAATTGATCAGTACAGCCCTAGTGCTTTGACGTAATGTCCTGTGCTCAGAAAGGTTTCATGCCACTGGTCATATGTAGACAAAAAGCCTCTAGCAGCCATGGGTCTGTTGAATTATAGATGGATTGCTTTGGTGTTGTTTATGCACTCACTTTTGTATTATATTAGAATGACTGACATGATGTTGTCTGAACAATTAATTCAACTTGAACCTGGCTGACCCTGTACCCCCCCCCCCCCACACACACACACACACACAAATATTTAATGTTGTTTTGACAATAACCCAGCTTTTCTACTAAACATTACACTGTAGGTTTACTATACCTAATCATTTTATATGTGGCATGCTTCCTAAAACTAAGTTTTGCATCACCCCAGAAGCTCTCAAAGTTCAGATAAGTTTTAAAAAAAACATTGGTAATCTAAGTAATTTTTTTATGTTTTAGAAACATTTCAAGGTTGATTGCTATGAAATAACAGAGGAAAGAAGCCTGAATATCTAATAATTGGCAATAATCTTGGTGAAGGACCCTCCTATTGACACCACACCACCACAGTCCAGGACTATAAAAGTGATTTGCTGACTCACTAGTGGTGGTAATGCAGTAATACTAATAAGGCCCGTGATGTCTGCTGCATTTGTATGTGACAAGCCAGTAACTGATTTAAACATCTGTAATGTGAAAAGGTATTGCGTGCCCTCTGCTTTCTGTCTTGTGAAACAGTTGACTGATTGTGTCAGTGTCTGTGTTGTCGCAGGTGGTTTGGGTCTCCAGCCATGCTCAGCTGAAGCCCTAATCTGTGAAGCAGCAACAGCCCCCTTCCCCGGAGCCCCATGATGTCCAGTAGCTCAGGCT
Source organism: Percopsis transmontana (assembly GCA_025447815.1). Classification (NCBI taxonomy): domain Eukaryota; kingdom Metazoa; phylum Chordata; class Actinopteri; order Percopsiformes; family Percopsidae; genus Percopsis; species Percopsis transmontana. The sequence continues at coordinate 3,832,506 of JAOEHI010000006.1, read as the reverse complement.
ACCCCCCCAGCCAGGGGAGCTTCAGCAGTGAGCAGAACCGATACCCTCCTCACTCTGTCCAGTACACCTTCACCACCACACGCCATCCGGAGGTACAGTTTTCCCCCAAACCTTATGTTCCCGCAAGGCAATATTTACAGTAGCTCAAGGAAAGGGCTTATTCCACTGTAATGCCGAGATTAAATGATCTGTTCTAAGTGTTTATATAGAGCATGGTTCTAATACTCGAATAAGATGAAATGTAACAAAGTTCTAAATTGTATTTTCTGCTTTGAATTGGGTATTATTACCAGCCCCAATGCTCTCCATGCAAGCATAGCCTTATATCCTGTGCTTTGAGTAATTTCTCCGCAACCACTGACCCTGTAACAATCTAGTTAGCAGTTACCTGCATCTAAAGGCCGTTGCACACATGCACCGCAGCGAACATGGATCTGACCCGGTTTCAATACTCTTCCTATGTTAATCCACCGGCAATCTTTGGGCAGTGTAAGTGGAGTAAAAGCTCAGAAAACACGAACAAAAACGCAAGCAAAAAACATTCTGTGTGCTTTGTAACGCCTTGGGCTTGATAGTTATGCTTGTTTCCAAGAACTCTTGCCAGTCACACATCAGTAGCACGCAGAAACTTTTAAATGGTGTTTACAAATTTATTAGCAAGCCATTGTCAAATAGGATGTCAGCATAATGTTACTCTGTACATGAAGCGTGACAAAGAACGACATTGCATTACGCATTACCCAATGTCAGTCTGAATAGTTTAGCACGTATTTAACATGCAGTCCACCGTCTTCCATCTGATCTTAATCATAGGTACTGTCACAAAGTGACAGTACCTATTTATGCTGCAGGTTACAAAGACTGTAACACCACTATTTCAGCTACAATTAATATATTGACGATGTATAACAAACAGAAAACCTGCCCAGGTGGCAAATAAAAATAATTTGTCTATATAGGTGAATGCACAACTTTGAAATAGGAAAAAGACGACAACTTTAGGGTAATTGAGTCAATGGTAGAAATAGTGAATACAATAATAATTAAAAAAAAGTCTGAACCCCTCGTTCTCTACAATAGTGTAATGACGTAATACCTTTCAGATGAATTAGATGTGGTTATATTGATATTTGCCCTCTGGGTCTGTGGCAATTAAACAGTAATGTCAGGAAGCATTTCCTTTGCCTTGTGGTCACGGTGCAATTACATCAATGAAAGCATAATATTGTCCGGAACTCTCTCACGTTCCGGCTAATATTATGCTTTCATTGATGTAGTACAATATAAAATATTCTGCCACATTTCACATAATTCGTTTTTAGTCTCGTAAGACAAAACTGATCTATACGTATAGTTTCACTCGCTTCGTCAGCCTGCAAACTGTCAGATCACTTACAATAAACATACAGTATGAGAAGCTAAAAATGACACGGCACCAAGATGAATTGCATGCTTGTAATGTCTCAGATATTCCACAATAGCGCAGCAGTATGGGTAATGTAGTTCACAGCCTTCCAAACGTTACATCAAATGAGCTTTGAAATTTACGAATGATGTGACATCGATTACCTTCTTTACCAAAAATATCAACCCGATTTAAATTTTTTTCATACCTTAAAAGGGCGATTGATGGGACTGTCCTACGGAAGACACTGTATAAAGGGGGTATTTATAGTAGGCTCCAGTGAGGGGGAAATGCTAAGGGATGTGTGTGCTCAAAGTGGTGTCAGACTCTGAACTTTCGTTAAACCCATGACTCTGTAGTTTACTTACCTCAATATTAAGTCGTCCCGCTAGCATTCACCATAACGTAACCCCTTGCTCACAATAGGAGCTCGGTCCTGTGTTAACTTTCATAGTTTCTCAAAAACATACTTCTGACATGTCCCCACCAGCTTTGTAGACATCTTTGTTCATCAATAAACAATTCTTTTTTTTAAAAATGCATTTGACCTTGTTTGGAGAGGCTCTCTGCAAGCTGCTAGAAATTATCGACATGAGTACTTGTCCTGAACACCCACAGGAAGTGATGTACTTTGAACGCTATAGACCAATAAGACAGGGATTTGCACATAGTGGCCATTTTTGCAGTCCTACCTTGACCCTGGAGAAGGACACAAATGGGGACAACGGCTGGAAATTATTGATGCCGGCATGCTCAATTTGTATGTGGGCTTGCCACAAACTAGAGATGAAACGGTATGAAAATTTCATATCCCAATTATTGTGACCAAAAATATCACGGTTATCAGTATTATCGCGGTATTGTTAAATTGTGCTGAAATTTGTCAATTTTATATGGAAAACCACAAATAAAATTATCAGCACTATGCATTTTTTGTTTGCATTTATTAAAATAATAACACAGCCTATACTTTATGTAAACATATGAAAACCATAACAAATGTGAGTTGTTCTGCCTGCGTGCCAAGAATTGCATGCACCTCAAAGTTCTTTTCAAACATTGTTTCCAGCTGATATTTTGGGCTGTTTTGATTTGAGATTATTTCTGGTAACATAGGACTTGACATAGCACAAGTAGCCTAATTGTATACACATCTGCCAAATAATGCATCCGCGCTGCAACTTAATTTCTCTATGAACCAAATGGTTTTATTAGCATATATTTTTGTGCCATTTTGGCTCATCGTGGTGAATATCAGGTCAATAATGACCCAAGATGAAATAACAGGGGATGCATTAATTGGCAGCCACAACCAGTTCAGGCGAGCAACAAAGTTAAAGGAGTACGTTGACAACAATCGGAATCGGATTGATCAAATGGTCGGGCAAGGGGCTGGGGTTAAAACGAAGCAACAGCAGTTTCATCCCTACCACAAACAAAGAAATATTAAGGAAAATGTATGCTGTGGATAGCAACTTTAAATCTCTACTGCTGGCTAAACATTTGTCTTACAACTCAACATTTTCCCTAATATTTGATGCCTTAGAGTAATTTGGGAGGGAATCCAACAATAATTGTTTAACAAGGTATAGAATATCACTCCAGCACAAAAATTCAGTTAGGCTCCATTTTCCAGCCATGAAGGTTTTGTAATGTCTGTTGGCCTTTGATAACACACTTTCTAAGAAGGATAGTTTAACAGAAAACTGTCTGGGATCCATTTCTGTGCATTTGGGCTATTTGCTCTGGGACCAAAAACAAAACGGGGATTTAGAAATGTTTCTAACTGTATTTGCTAGCTCAGGTTTGTTTGCAGGTCACAATGTGCTGATAGCATTTGTTGTTCTCTGCCTAAAAGTAAATTTTGAGGCTAAAACATGGTTCAATCAAATAGACAGTAACAGTTTGGCTGATAAGTGTCACTGAATTAAATCATGTCATTGCTTATGGTGTGATCCTTGGCTTGAACTCTAGAGAGAAGACTTAATTTAAAAATAAAATAAAATACTGTAATCTTGTACTTCCCTTTCAAACTGCATGCTTGATATGATTAGTCAGATAATTTCCTGAAACAGTTGCCATGTGTTTGTCATTGCCTTCAGGAGTTCGCTGTCCCAGACTATCGGTCTCACATGCAGGATCCACAAGGGCGGAGAAGGCCTTCTTTACTGTCTGAATTTCACCCTGGAACTGAAAGGTAAAACCCCACCTTGTGCATCTGAGTATTTAGACTTCTGCCAAATAGCTCACATGATCGTGACGCTGCACCCAGTCTGCCCCACACCCCTAAGAGAGGTTGCGAGATGCTTTTTAATATTTCTATTTATTAATTTATTTCATTATCTCCAATAAATTGTGCATGTATCATTTAATTTGAACTTTTAACCCTTTACTGGTGATCCTAAGGCATCTTCCTAAAGACCCAACTCATGTCATGGTCTGTAGTCTGTTTCTAAGAGGCTCTTTGCTAATGCTTTTCCCAGGCCTCCAGAGAGACGCCATGGCTACGAACAGCAGTTTCATTCCGTCAATGCTCAGCCAGAGCATGAGAGCTTGGAGGCTAAACGCCCACGAATGGAGACTCTCTCTGAGGCCCACATCACCCGCACCCCTCCCACTTCTGGGGGCATTATCATGCCCCTGCCTCATGGAGTTCAGGACAGCCTTAGGGCCACCATTGAGGTCAAAAAGGTACCCCCCCCCCACACACACACACACACACAACTCCGCATTACACCAAGTGACCCCCATAAAGAAGACCATGGATTCATTGCTCCTCATTCTCTTAATGCAGGAGTCCCAGTTCACCGTCAAGGTGGAGTCCTCCCCAGGAGGACAGTCACTTCACACGGGGGAGGAGCAAGACACTTCCCCTTCCAAATTGTCAAAGGAGGAGTTGATCCAGAGCATGGATCGCGTGGACAGGGAGATTGCGAAAGTGGAGCAGCAGATCTTCAAGCTGAAGAAGAAGCAGGTAGCTTGGTCTTGCGCACAACAAGATTTCCTGAACTTGTCATTTGTACAAGTCTCTGGATAGGCAAACAGTCTCAACACTCCTTATTGTGATGCACATAGGGCTTACAATTTTCATTTTTTCAGTGCTTTCTTTTGGAAAGCGTTTTGAGGAGTCACCCTTAAGCACTTAATTTCTCTGCGTGTATTACATGCGTGACGGCATTTGGTGTGGACAAGCTAATCTGCTAACATGGGCGCCAAATGGCGGACTACGCTCCTGCAGACGTTCTATGGCCGTTTAAACCCGGCATTAGGATGGCCTCCTTATCTCCGCTGTGCTTCACCTCCAGTATGAGTGAAGACTCGTCTGCTAAATCATACAGACTAGTTGTAGCTCCCAGTGAGGGGCTCTAATGTTTAATTAGTACTGCTCAGTTCTGCCACCTATGTCTGCTACCAATTACTTACTGTCAGAAAAAGGTTAATTCTCTGAGCTGATACCTTGGTCTGTCAATGACCTTTACCTGTCTTGACCTCTTGAAGAAAGTTTTTTTTTTTCTTTTCTCTCCTTTTCTTTTCTCTCCTTTTTTAGTGGCGTTTTTTTTCTCTTGCTATCTTTTTGTAATTCCATCTCATTGGATCGGAATGCAGGCTGTTCTTAGCTCAGAGAGTTTGTTTATTCAAGGTATTCCAGAAGCTTCTAATCCTGTTCCTTTTAACCTGGTGGTTTATATTTGTACTTTGTAAACAACCAGTAACCAGTTCAGCTGCCTGTCAGCGAAGGCCCAGTGGCTACAACCCGCAGTTCAGCTATCAAAAATATATACAATCAGATAAAGCCAGCATGGATATCAGAAGCTGGAATGAGATTAGCTCAATGCTGCAGATGGAGCATAATATTTCCCCCCCATCATATTTGCTGCAGAACAAAACCACACAGAAGTGATTGCAATTTAAGGAACATTACAATATTTACAGTTTTTTTTGTGTGTGTGGTTTTTGCCTGAACGCCGCTGACCTAAAATGTTACGGTTCATGTCGTCTCCTAGCAACAACTGGAGGAGGAGGCGGCAAAGCCAGTGGAGCCCGAGAAGCCTGTGACCCCTCCCCCAGTGGAGCACAAGCACCGCAGCATAGTCCAGATAATCTACGATGAGAACAGGGTGAGCCATTCCTCCTCGCACACCTCCACTTTCACTACGTCTGTACCTTTTAGTGTGCGTGTTGAAAGAGTGTTAGGAATACAAATTATTTAATGTTTTCTTTTTTCTTCAGATCTGCTGGCTTGTTAGGATTATTTATTAAACTATTAATCCAAATGTTAATATATAATGTTAACATAACATCCCGCGCAAAGCAAGTTGAGGGAGGCTTTATCTGTACATCAGTAGAGGTGTCAGGGCAGGCTGGGGGGTTACTGGAGTTCATGTCTGTCAGACAGTGCTGCGGCAGGCCTCCTCAGGGGCACGCCTTCCTTCCCAATCTGCCGTTAACCCTTTTTTAGCAGGCCTTGTGTGTGTGTGTGTGTGTGTGTGTGTGTCTGTTGGCCCTGGCTGGTCTCAGGCCACATGCTGGCTCGTGAGAAGACACTCGAGTTTGTTGAACAGACATTTTCCACTGCCAGTCCTGTCAATTATGATGCAGCAGAATGTTGTTTTCTGTATTTCGTATCCCTCTGCTGAAGCAGGTGCAGCCAGAGGCTCACACTCCACTATAAAGGCATACACATAAAGACTATCGAGCAGAGGGCCGATGACTGTTTTTCGGGACTTAAAAGTTGTCAGAAAGACTTCCATCTGTTTTTTTTTCCAAAAGGCAATTGTCACGGCTGTCGAAGCCAACGTGGAAGCGCTTAAGATGCAGTGCTGTTAATGGCCACTTGCTATAAATCAGTGGTTCTTAAACTGTGGGTTTGGACCCCCCGAGGGGCTGACTCTGTAACTGTCCCACCTTGATATTATATCCTCACTCTGGCATTTGGCTACAAATAATGTACAAATAAAGTAGCTTCTACCTCGCCGTTGTGCAGAGGTGAGTGGGGGCATTAACGTCACCTCAAAACGTTGAATCGGGGATGGTTCGTGAATGCTACACTAGTGGCCGTGTTTGCATTAATTACATTCACAGAGAAGACGTGGAAGAACTGGTGGAAATTTGTATGTATTAGCATTGCCAACTAAATAATTATGAAGCCTTTTTGATCATTTACTAACCAATCTAGTAAATCATCTATTTTATCAGAAAAAAGCTGAAGAGGCCCATAAGATACTTGAAGGTCTTGGTCCCAAAGTTGAGCTGGTAGGTGATTCCCTGGTTATTCATGATGGTTATTCTGTTTCTCCAAGAAGATGGACATTACTACTTTCTTAATAACTCATGATTATTCCACTACATGTTCTTGTTCTGCTCTCTGCCCCCCCAGCCCTTGTACAATCAGCCGTCGGATACAAAAGTCTACCATGACAACATCAAGACGTGAGTATAAGGCTCATTTCATTTGTTACATGAGTATGGTTGCCTCATTTAGGTGAAAAGGATGTGGCGTTTATGATACTGATTGGATATAAGGGACATGTTGCTGTAGCACTGACCTCCTCTAGATAAGCCTATCTGAAAATTCACTGTCTTATCTGCTGGCTAAGCCACCTGATTGGTTTGCCCTACTAAGGACGGGGCATGAGTAAGGAAGTGGAAGGAGGTGTGTGTGTTGAAGACTTTATTGGCATGCACCCTTAGAGCGGCCCATCTGGTAATGCCGTGTGTCCGGGCACAGACCACCTTTGTGTGAATCTGCTGTACTCCCCACACTTTCAGGGTCAGCTCTCTTACTGTTATCCTGACGGTCACCGTTATGTGCAAACAGAGTAGTTCCCAGTATTGCCTAGCCGCCCAAGTGAAAATAAACAACGAAATGGGCCAGGATGTGTGTCTTGAATCCTTTCACGGAATCTCCAACTAGTGCTCCAGCTAGTTGACTGCAGTTGTTAAAGTCCGTGAGGTGATGTGTTGTCCTCCAAGATCCAAAGGAATATAACCCCCTGGATCCTGGATAAGATCCGACTATTGGGTAGAAATGCACGATGAAATACTTGGCTAAATGACTTATCCCTTTTGTGTTTTTCCTTAAAACAAATGATGGCATAAATACTGAGTCATACTGTGACTTGTTACAGCTATTACTAGGTAAACAATAATAATGTAGTTTACATTTCACTTCACTACAGTCAATGTTTTCTCTTGCAGTAACCAAGTAATGAGAAAGAAGCTAATTCTGTTCTTCAAGAGAAGGAACCATGCTCGTAAACAAAGGGTAAGCACCCCCCTGGAAGTTTGTTTACTACTCGATGGTAGGAAAACCAACTTCCAGGAATTCATTTAAACGCTTTGAACTCAACATTTAGGTCCTGCCCATATCAGATGAAGTCACAGGAATAAAGCCCTCACACTCGAGTCTAGCTTTCACATACATTTGTTGATATCCATGCGTATGCTTCCACACCATTAGTTTCAGATCACTATAAACTGTCTCCTAATTTTGTAACACTTAATATTCTTGTAATTACAAGGTCTCAAAACGTTTAGTTTGTAGCTCAGTGGCTATGGGATACAGACCCGTCAAATTAAAATGTCATGTACACAACTAACTATACAGCCCGTGGGAAATGCCAGAATTTCCCTCTATTTATATTTGTTGAAGCGTATTGTGCACTGTGAAAGCCAAAAGTTCATGGCAATTAAAATTTCCAGTGCTTTACAGAAACCTGGCAACCAGATAACTCTTGATTCTTATCAGCTGGTGGTTTAATCATCCCACAAAGAGGCACCTCTACTTTGTATTTCATATTGCCCTGGCTCAGAGAGGTCCTGTCTGTCATGGCCAGGCTTAGGCTAAACAATGGCAGAGTGCACCTGGCCACATGCCAAAAGGAAGGTGAATGGTTTGGCCTTCATTGTATAGAGTGGAAACAAGGCTGTATTGTCCTCCCTATACTGCCTCTATCAATTCCACCCTATTTGAGCTCTTATAGAAGTCAATTTCCTTAAATGAACCTGCGCAGTGTGACAGTAAGAGTGAATATGTAACCTTTTTCAGAGAGGAGTTTTGTGTGTGTGTTCAAATTATTCGACATGACGCTGATTCAACATCTGGCATACTATGTGCACAGGAACAGAAGATCTGCCAGCGCTATGACCAGCTGATGGAAGCCTGGGAGAAGAAGGTGGAGCGAATGGAGAACAACCCCCGGCGCAAAGCGAAAGATAGCCGAACGCGGGAGTACTACGAGAGGCAGTTCCCCGAAATCCGAAAGCAGAGAGAGCAGCAGGAGCGCTTCCAGAGGTAATGGCTGCTACTTACCAGTGGGAAACAGAGGTTATGTGTTGCTGAGCAGTCATTGGGGCTATCTTAGTTTCTATACATTATACCATTGGATGGAAGATGGAAATACTTCAAAAGTTTACCAAATTTACCATTCAAAAGTAATTGCTAGGAGCTAGGGATGGGCATTTCCATCATTTTTCAGTGGTCGACTAATAAAGACAGTAAGTCGATTAGTCGGGCGTCATCGGTGACTGTAACAAACCCCTATTAGATGTGAAATTGAATGAACTGTTTATTCACTCATATGCCAAACGACTCCACATAAACGTGACTTGGCTCATGTTGCTGACTACCACTATTGAAAATAAATAATACAATGAATGGAAAAGGAGTGTTAACTAGAACATGTCCATATCAGGAGCATACAGTATGTCTTATACTGGAAAGCATGAACATGCTGACAACGCTTTACATAGCCAATAACAGCAAGGCTGTTATTTTCTACTGGCTAGGCTTTTTGGCTACCCAACTTCCTAGTTGTAGGCAAATCCTGTGAACTCTTTGGACATGGATACAATAAACCAAAACATAATTAAGTAAAATGGTAAGCAAGTAAAAAGTATTTTGATGCTGAAATCCGTTTTAATTTTATTTCCCCTCTTAGGGTTGGCCAAAGAGGAACTGGCCTTTCTGCGACCATTGCAAGAAGTGAACATGAGATCTCTGAAATCATTGATGGCCTTTCTGAACAGGAGGTGGGTTTGCATCTTAAATGTCCTAGCCACGTGTTTACACAATAATGGGAGCGTACTGACCTGACGGGCCAGGTCAGTACGCTCCCAGTCCGTTCCTTAAAGCAGCACTTCTTAAGAACTGTGTTTGACTGTAAACCAGTTTTTATTAATTTTGAATTTACCTTTCTGCGTCCCACAGAACAATGAGAAACAGATGAGACAGCTGTCTGTCATCCCTCCCATGATGTACGACTCGGAGCAGCGCAGAGTGAAGTTCATCAACATGAATGGCCTGATGGATGACCCCATGAAGGTTTACAAAGCCAGACAATTCATGAATGTTTGGACTGAACACGAGAAGGAGATCTTTAGGGAGAAGTAAGTTGTTTCTGTTGTTGTAGGAAGAAGTAGTCAGTTGTTAACAATTTATTAAAGGTTTACTCCTCAATTTGTGTCCAGAATTGCCCTGGTTGCCCTGGTAGTTGAAACTAGCGTAACAAGTTGTGCTTCTGGGGCAGGTATTTTGAGTTCTGCAGGTGCCATTAACACTATTGAGGGGTATTACAATTTACTTTTTAGTAATTTAGCAGAGGCTTTTAACCAAAGATACATACAGTGAGTACACTTACACGTTTTAAAGAGTAGGTGGGTGTTAGACATCTTGCTCAACAAGTGTTGTAATTCATTTAAAGAATTTTCCAGTTATATTTCCCAGAGCATATTTTGGTCACCTTAAACAACTCTAATCTAACAACTCTCCCCCACCCCCAGGTTTGTCCAGCACCCTAAAAACTTTGGTCTCATTGCTTCCTATCTAGAGCGAAAGGTGAGCTGATTCAGTATTATTATTTCTGGCCTCATTCTTTCTGAAGGCAACAGGGTATGTTTTTACCCTTTCTTTGAAAACAGCTCCATACCTCGTGTATTTGTAAGTAAATAATTGTTGACATAAAAACAACTTTCAAATCCAGAAACCAGTTAGCCTAAGTGATAAAGGTACATTTCCTAGCCTCAGAACTGGTTGTGTTGTGAAAATGGTGTCCACCTACTACATTGATTACCGTATATACTCGTGTATACGTCGAGAAACTTTAGTCGTAAACTTCATTTTAAAACGGAGAGTCGACGTATCCATGGGTCAGTGCTAGTTTTGATATCATTTTGTACATTGAATGCGGGGCAATGTCGAATGACCGCTAGTGTAGGCTACTTACCGGTAGTTGTACGTTGACCCAGATACCGGGTACACACACACACAGACAATAGCAGCTGTTGATGCTTGACTGAAATCTGATACCAAGATACATGCGTCATCGCTGAGTCTATCGTCAGGAGTAGAGCGATTGCGATTGCTGCTAGGTAAAATCTGACAAAATTATAAAAATCACAGAATTTCATAGCCCCAAGTTTTTCCCTTGACTTATCCACGAGTCATAGCATATTTCATAATTGTTGGTCAAAAAACTGCCCTCGACTTATAGACGAGATCGACTTATAGACGAGTATATAGGGTATCTAATAATGATATGGTTATTCATTTCCAAAACATAGATTGTGCCATTCTAGTCTGTAGGAATATCGTCTACGAACTTCTAAAATGTGTGTCATTGCCCTTTTAATAAGAGTAAGCGATGAAAGTGCAAAGCTTGTGTTTCTTGCCCCCTATTTGATTGAGACATGTTTAATGTCACCTTGTTTCAGTGCGTGTCTGACTGCGTCCTCTACTACTACCTGACTAAGAAGAACCAAAATTACAAGACCCTGGTGAGACGCAATTACGGCCGACGGAGAGGAAGGAACCAGGTAGACCTTCTGTTGAATATCTGCTTTGATGTCATTCTTGGCCAGACGATGTCGAAGTGTTTTGGTACAGTGGGGAGAGACCCCCCACCTCGTCATCCTCTTTCCAGTTTGTGGAAAAACTGCATTTGTGTTGCCCTCTGTGCTACAGTGTGCTGACGTGAAAGATATGCTGCTCTATTTCTCACTGGCCTGTGGGTTAAACTGGATGGATTGTTGGTATTTTAAAATCATACTTGGTGTAAAGATTTACTTGATTTGTTATTTATACATTTCCAAGTGTTTTGTCTGTCTTTAATATGCCTAATTGTCTTGCTGTGTGGGACTGACGTGGCGGTGGAGAAAACAATGGAACAGTTGTCTGTCTGTCACGTGTGACACTGTTTTTACTCCAGCATTGTTAAATCACAGTGGACCACATCCTGCACCACAGTGTAGCTAAACAGTAAAGACGCAACCTGGTACCCTGCTCCTGTCCAGGTGGATGTAACGGGAAAGGATGTTATTTTGGCTGTTGGAAAAAATAACACTTCCCCTCTGATAAGCAGAGTAAGGACTCTGGAAAATTGGCAACAGATTAGGTGGAATGCATTCTTTAAAGAACTCTATTTACAATAAAGGTATACTTAAGTTGTAATGCATGCGGTTATTCACAAATATTAGTTGTGCTATTAGGTAGTTGTTGGCCTTTCTTCAAGATTCAATAAAGTTGAAATTTTTGGACAAATAGTGGCAGTAGTTGTGATTTGTGGGGTCTGGATACAGCCTACCATTTTTGTTTTGCTCTCATATTTATTGAAATTTAAATTAAAATGTTTTATAAATATATTTAGCGATGGGCAACATTTAGAGGCAGTTAATGCTATTCATTGGCTTTAAAAATAATGGTTTAGGGATAATTAGTGCAGCACTGTTTCTCCTGTTGACCCAGGCTACAGTCTAATTTCTACTTTTATTTTATTTTAAAAGGCACCTTGAGTTGCAAAGGTATATTTCAAATCTGTTGTGAAGTACAATCAGCTTTTACCCAGTCGAACTATGAATGTTCTGTCCAATAGTAACGTTGGCTGTTGATGTTCCTTCCCCCTGGGCTTTTTCCCCACCTCATTAATGTCACTGTCCCCGCACTGGGCGTTCCATTTCTGCACTGGCCATGTTATATGCCCAAATTGCACCGGGCAATCCAGTGCCATGGTCCGGAGTAGCTTTTCTTGCTTGGTGGGTTAGGGTACGTGAGGATTCCCCTTCATTTGAACCCTGTCAATAACATGATAAACCTGCCAGGAAAGAACCGAGGACGTTCCTGGTTTTGTATAGCTGCAAACGCAGGAGGAATGCAATGGTGTTGGTACAGTACACAGCAGCTGGGTGTATTTGTTGTAGGCCATGTCAGTGTACCTTACATCATTTAGACCAGTGGTTCTCGATCCCTGAGGGGGCGCAGTGAGCTTCCACGGGGGGGCGTGGAAAGAAACGAGATCTAATTTCGACCAGTCCATCGCCGCGTGACTTCAGGTTGACCGTATGTTTTGGCAATGCATGCTGGGTATCGGTGCCAGCTACTGCCCCGTTGTTGCCAGGCATGTTGCGTTGCGACTCTTTTACGGTTCACAAAATTAACGCAGATTGCCTGTGTTGTGCCGTTTTCCCACTTCCTGCCAGAATCATACTACCCTTCACCTGAATGCGCATTGCATTGCATTGCCAGAGATGCATGAAATTGGTTCTGCTGACAGTTTTGGTCACTGGATGGTGCCCTAGAAAGCACATGATTGTACTCAAAACAGGGAGGATTTCGTAACGAGATGTGGGGGTTGTGACTACAAGTAAGTATTTTATTATTTTTCTCTTTCCCTCAGAACCTGTAGAATATGTATCCACAAAACGTGTTTTGTTTGTTTTTGGATGATATTCCTTTTTTTTAAACTATTAAGAAGTTTAAGACTTGTTTGTTTAAGACATTGTGTTTAAGTTAAAATCCTCCTTGTTTGATTCCGAAAAGGCTCATAGAGAATTTGTGGAGTCCCTTTGAGACTCCAGCATACGATGGCTTGAACGCCCTCAGTGGGCGGTGAAGAAAAGGCAGCCATCATTCCGTGTTTCTCTATACAGACTACTGGTGGGAGTTACTGATAGCGGCCATTCCCAGCTCCAGTGTGAGTAAACTGAGTCGCTATGCAGCGAGTGTTGAACAAGTAGGAGCAGAGAAATGCAGGGACAGGAGGGCTGTACAGTCGGGGTGGGGCCGGAGGAGGAAACCTCAGCAAGGCGGTCAGCATTGTGCTCAGCGCTTGTCTGCTGAGTGTTTGCTGTGGTTTCTATTTTTTTCTTTACACCCCCCCTCCATTTCCATTTTGCTCTTTTCCTCTAAGAGAGACACCCCCCTTGGCAGAAGCCGAGTGGTATGGCCCAGCCATCTGACAGGCCCGAAACACTCGCTGTGCTGCTGCGAGTGCCAATCAAAGAGGAGTGCTCGGCACGGATTACCTTGAGTGACCCTGCATAGTGTGTGCATGTGAGATGGACAATTCTTTGGCCGGCTTAAGCAGCCTGATGACATGCTTTCCCGGAATATGTGCAGCAGAGTCGTGGCCAGGCAGCCCTTCTAAGGAGCTCTGCTGTGGTGCTCTCTTGCCCCTCTGCTGCTACTCCTGCTGCTGCTATGGAAGTACCGGGGGCTAAACTCACATCTGCAATACCAGCGAGTTGTGGCTCACGGAGGAGCAAAGGTCTTTTCATAGCCATCTGATGAGCTCGGAGGTATGTCGCCGGCTTTGAAACTGCTGTCTGTCTAGTTGTCACATACTCTCTTTTTATTTGTATTGTACTTGTTTACATTGCAGTCTTGATCTGGAGCTTTATTTCTCCCGCTCCCGGACAATCAGTCACTTGGCTTATGTATTTACTTGGCTTGCTTTCAAGCTAGCCAATTATTTCCACTGGTCCAAAGGATGTTTAAGTATTGCAGGGGCCTCATTTTGTGTAGCAGCCGAAATTCAAAACGGCAGACAACACTGTCAGCACCGCCACACACACCGATTCTCAGTGAGGTTCATTCTCCCGGTTTTCCTTTTTGTAAAGCTGAAGCGAGCATTTTTGAGCCGTGCATCAGAATTATTATTTTTAATACAATCTTGGAACGTGTGCGAGTTCACTTTCAAAGGCAAACATAAGTCTTGTGTTTGTCTAGTGAGTATGGAAAATTGGTGGTGATGGAATCCTTCGATCTGCCACATAGTTGGATAAATACAAATGGCAGCCCCGCACAATTGCAGGTAACCCAGTCAAATAACCTTAGTCTGACTAACCACTGTCTGTAGACGACCTGACCTGTCAACTTATCACAGGGGCTTGTGTCACACGACCACCCATCAATCAAAGTTTTTATTGCTTATTTTATTGGAAAATAATATAACTAATGGCTCAAGGGGGAGGGGTAACCCCCCCCCTTAAAATAGGCTTGGCAAAGCCACTGGAGTATGGTTTTCTAATTGATGGTGTGCCAGGGTTACATGCATTCATACTAACTGGGTCATGGGTAATGTTTCCTTTGGGAAGACTTCCTAAGAATCGGTAGCACAGCTGTGCAGCTTTTGATGGTCCGCTTAAATACTGAACCAAAATGCATTGTAATGTTTTACATTTGATCATTTTCAATTTATTTATAGTTGTCTAGATTATTGTCACTAGATTATAGTGACAGAAAAATAGGCTGTTTATGTGTATCTTATTTATAATTTCTAAAAGCTATTTGCACCCTTGAAATGTGCAAATGATTGCAGTTTTCAATTTGTATTTTGCTACTTAAGATGATTCTTTAGTTTTATATAGTGAACGAAGGGTGAAGTCTAAAGTGCGTTTCTCCTACTGATCAAGCATTGTATTTAACCAATAGAAAATGTTGTTTATATTTTCCTTTTAAGGCCATTGAACATTGTTGTCCAAAAAGCTATAGAACCATTATTGCTTGGTAAAGCATTCAAATTCATCATCATTATGTGCACCACAGTCGTATCTTCTTTCCTGCCTTAGTGCAGCGTCATCGAGGCACAATAGTAAACAGGAAGCGTAGTGCCGTCTACGCTCTAGTCTGGCTGACGCTCGCTTCATTAAGTCGTCTCAGGAAAAAAAATGCAATCTTCAGCTGGAATTGTGGGGCAGGATAGTCTAGCAGTCTGGGTTTCCACTCCCAGCCAAAAGGTCATGGGTTCGGCCCCCGGAATGGGCCTTCTTGTAAACATCCTTGAGCAAGATGCCTAAACCCTGCCTGCTCCGTAATTCTTATACTCTCTGTAAGTCGCTTTGGATAAAATACTTGATTGAAATAATACATAATATTAGTACATCTTAAATAATGTGTAGCATGCAGTACATACTGAGGAATTTGGACACAGTGAATGTCTTTTTTTTTTTGTGTGTTGGATAAATAAACGTACTGTAGTGACACTGCTTCAGGATGTGTTGTGGTAACTGTAATGATAATCTGCGAGTGTGCCAACTGCAACAATGCACTCAATGTATATTCAGGAAGACTTTTTGTTTTTGTTTTGTACTATTCTATCACTGCACCTCAGGTAAATCCACATTCCTCTGTACTCCTCCTAGTTATAATCTGCCTTCAGGCATGTCTTAATAGAAAATGTCCCTCACTGAATAATTATTTAAGAGGCCCTTATATACCTCATCTGCCTCAAATTTTCAGCAGTTCCTTTTTAGAGTAATTATGTTATTGGCTGATGAAAATAGGGGGGGAATATGCAGGGATAAGTTGTGGTACACAGCAATAGTTGAGTTATTAATTTCCCTTTTTATTTGCAGAGTTTCTTGAAACAAGAGTGTGAGATTCCTCCAGCGCCCCAGGGAAGGAAAGGCAAAATTGACTTCTGGCTCGTTGTTTCCTAAATCAAATGGGCCATGTGACTCAGCAAAAGATGGAGGGAAATTAAAACTCTCAAAATATTCATGCCAATTCAGGAAAGTGCTTCAACTAAAACCAAGGAACCACAGACCCACGGGGTCTTGGTGACTTTTGGACAGCATCTGTGTGGAGATTCTGGGAAAACAAGAGGCATGAGTGCCATGGCTTCCTGGCACCATCCAAGCACTTGTGCTCCCTGACCCAACCAGAACAGCACCTCACTGAAGGACATGTATGGTGGGAATAGTTCTCTGTTGTAGAGCAAACCGCTCCTATCTGCCAAATGGATTCTCGTGTGCCAGAAAACGCACTGTACAGACTACACAAGCTAGGAAAGGAGTCAGAGTATGTCTGCGCTAGCCATGGTCTTCAGTCAGACCACACCTCAGCCCACCAATTTATTACAGGACCAACTCTTAATCAGAATGAAACTCATGACAGTTAAAAGCAGGTTTATGGCGAAGCAAGCTTGTAAGATACACACTGCTCAAATAATCTACATGTAGTACTTTCTAAAACAACAGATTCAATTTAAATTTGCACGCATTGCACTTCTAGGTGGCTGGTGGTATTGATTTTTAAAGGGAACCTTCAAAACAAAGAGTGTGACTTACTGACAATCCTATGCGGACGTACGAGAGGAATTGGAAGGCGGGACCTTTTTGACTGCACACCTGTCCTGCACACTCGCTAGACTGTTCCATTATGTGTTCTTCGAATGTTAGGGAGGAGTCTTGCCTAGCCTCTGAAAGACCCGACTTGGAAAGACCCGTCCTACCATGGAAGCATCCTTGACTTTGAGAAACACCTACCGTATACGGGGTAAACTGGGCTTGCAGTCTAGATTGGATTTTGATCACTTTCAAATGTCAAATCTATCTGATGGCTGACTGGCTATGACCAGAACGAGGAGCAATTTGAAGGGAATACTTACAAAGCACTACTAATAGACCAGGGCTTTCTATAGCAAACTT
>JAOEHI010000006.1:3797177-3815299 GCA_025447815.1 Percopsis transmontana | reverse complement strand
ACTTGTTTTGTGTCAGACTTCAGTTAGGTAGCCAGTTATTGACGTCTGTATCAGCTGTTGCTTCGACAGCCCGATCCCCCATCTGCCGAGCCACGTAGTCTTAGAACTGACTACAACCATAGACTGCTTTTTAACTGCAGACAACCTCAACCCTTGCTGCTTCTATTTTTTTTTTATAAATTGTCTCCCCTATCTTTGCCTCTGTTCCCTTCTTTTACCAGTGAGTTGAGAACATTCCTTGGCCCCATCTGGTACCAGCATGGGATGTTTGGCTTGGCAGGGCCAGACGTGTTCCAGCACAGTGCTCCCATCGAACAGGCAGGGGGAGGGATTGTGTGGTGCGCCACACCAGCAGTGATAAAGAATGTTGGTCTGTAAGACCTGCTTTTAAAATCCTCTTTAGAACCATGTTGTTTTTCTCTACTTAAGAGTTTGCCAATATCTATCTGGAGCAAAACTTGAACACTTCCTGCATATGACTCTGTAATTCAGACTGAATCGCTGTTTTCCATCGCTGGCCACCGTCTCGGTGAACATCGCAGTCCGATACTTCTGAGTCTGATTCCTATGCGGGTTGTATCAACCTACTGAACCATGTTATGCTGTGCTCTTCATGTTGTTATCAAGGCACGTATCATCCCCATGACCCCTTTTTCGCAGGAAACAAACAACAAACTCATTTGTTCTTGGTTTCTTTGGGTGCACTCACGTGAATGTCATGAAAGGATGGCGTATCCCTAATCTCATCTGTGTGACTCTGCACCCCTCTCTGTTGTTCTGGTCTGATTTCTTGTTAGTTCAAGAACACCCGTGGGCTGCCGGAAGGAGTGGGATAACTGAGAACATGTATATTGTCTCTCCGCGCTTGAACGGGTCTATCTGCTTTTAGACTCAATAATGTAGCAGGCCACATTGTTCCGTCACCCACTGTGAATTTCGTTGTACCTGAATAGTGTTCTGGATGCATTCACACATTTAACACTGCCTGAATTATGCCAACATAACCCATTTTCTTTTCTCTTGCAGCAAATAACACGTCCCTCACAGGAAGACAAGTCGGAAGAGAAAAACGAAGAGGACAAATCTGAGAAGTCTGAGAAGAAAGAGGACGAGGAGAGGAAAGACGAGGAGGAAAAAGATGAGAAGGAGGACTCCAGGTGACTTGGGACTCTTGTCAGGTTTAGGGGTGCAGCGGCAGTCTGCTACCTTCTCTGATATTCTCTGAAGATGTACTTCTAGTAAATTGAGGCTTCAGTTGGCTTTTTTCTTTTCCTTTTTTATAAAATCAATCGTGTTGACGATCCTTGCCCTTCTATTGCACGGTCTAGCTAGAGTTCACCTATTTAAGTGTGTTGCTGATGTGTGTTGTTTTCGAACTGCCATTCTATTAAAATAGCCCAAGACCAGTCTGATTTTGCAAGCTCCACAAAATTGTAGAGGTGGAGTATGCCAAATCTGGCACATCATGGCATGTACTTAGTACATGCCATCTTAAAACAACAAAACAACAAAAGTACTCACGCTACAGAATTCACTTATGAAATGCATGTCAATATTCTTTGCTAGTTTAATCAGACCATGCAAACAAGCTGCCCTTGTAGTTTCCTATTTCAGTAAGCAATGCTTTCCGGACTACACTGCGAATTACTCAAAGGACGGGCCCTGCTTGCTACTTGATAATATTATTGACAGGATTAACCTTGGCTTTAATGAAAACTTTTAAGTATTTTATTTCTATATGTCATAATTTCCTTCCTTTTTTTAAAAATGCTATCATAATATATTGGTTTTACATTCTTAGCTCAACATCAAAAGTCACTGGATTGCTAACTCTCCAGTCATCAAATGGCAAATGCATTTGTAAGAGATGTGTTGAAAAACGTATATAAATCTTTCATATGTAACTAATAATACAACCATAGGTTTGGCCACTAGTTTGGTCTGGTAGGACATATTGCTCTGCACGGGAAATTACGTCCTTGCGCATCAGGAAAGTGTTGTCTGCTTCTCCATAATACCATGTAAAATGTAATTCACGTGCATGGTCAGACGGTCAGAAATGGTTGTTTCCAAAAGTTAAACAGTGCAGTTTGTATGTTAACAGAATTGTTATGGCTGCGTCAAGGCATATCAGGTGTACCGGGCCCAGGTGTGCAAGGTTAACGGCGTTGCTGTGTTCGCCACCACAGGGACATTGGAAAGGACAAAGACAAGTGTGACGGTGGGGAGGACGAGGACGGGAAGGAGCAAAACACCCCACGTGGCAGGAAGACCGCCAACAGTCAGGGCCGCCGCAAGGGACGGATCACCACCCGCTCCATGGCCAACGAGGCGGCGTCTGTGGCGGCCGAGGATCCGCCTCCCCCCGCCCCTGAGGCTGCCATGCCCGAACCTCCGCAGCTCCCCAAGTCTGAGATTAACCAGAAGGCCGTGAAGGAGCCCGCCAAGACCCAAACCCCAATGGCTGCCATGGATGCTAATAAAGGTAAGCAACGCACCTACTGTGTCGCAGGTGAAGTCTCGACACACTATCAGCCTTACCATCATCAGGGCTTGATGCCGGCTATTGGAAATTATGAATGTATAATATTAGAGCCCAGGTATTTAATGGAGGGATGACCTTTTACTTCTGACGCTAACTGCCCTTTAATGACTTTGATGAGCTCCATGCCAAAAGGTGTGCTTTTCATATGTAAAACGGTATCTCAGTATCGGACACAAAACTCCAGTATCTGTCGGGCTCTAATTATTCTAAGACCCCTCCTTTTTTTTTTAAACACACACACACACTGAATTCTTGAAATTGTATCCAATAACACTTAACTGACTGGCCCTAATGGAGCTTTACATCATGCATGGCATGTGCTTACGGCAGGCCATGTTTGTTTCACCGAACAACAGTAAGAAGAACAAGAGTAACAATTGTAACAATAGTCCCACTTTTTCTAAATATTTTTGCTAGAATGGCAAAAAAGGACACTGTATGTGAATGAGACTACCCAAATCATGTAAAACAGTCCTGGCTGCTGATTCAATATGCCACTGTATTATCCGTATAACAAAATCTCTTTAACAGCAGACGCATTTATGTCATCACGTGGTATATATTGCCCGGCCCTATTAGAGTGCATTGCATTCTGGGGGAATTGCTGCTCATGCCATGGTTCACAGCACAGCAAAGGGGTTATGTGACGGTTTGCGTGTTCTTATGGCCCGGGGAAGGTTCTCCAGTAAGCGGAAGCAATGACCGGCGCAGTAAAGTAGTTGGTGATGTAACAGCCAGGCGGTACAGCGGGGAAGCAAGGCCGCAGCTGATGGCGGACAAATACTAACAAGGCTGGTGCACTGCTACTGCTCATCAATTCCCCTGACAATTCATGCTGGAGTAGTCCCTGTGAAGTGTCACGCAGGCCCAGCTCGGCTACAGGCCAATCGGGGCCGCCTGACCCATCCGGCCTGACCGTCACCATGGCAATGCCTAGAGCTGCTGTCGTGGCTCTGCATTGCTTCGTTTGTGATCTTGCATCAGCAATGAAGTTTTGATGCGGACACTCTTCCGGCCACAGTGTACGTCAGGCGAACGCGACTGTGGTGTGTATGTATTGGCAAGGCACATAGCGTGCAGTGCCAGCATACTGTGTCCATATAGGTGCTCCTTGCCAGATAGGGAAGCTCGGAATCAATCATGTGACATTGTTGACCAATTGTAAGCGAGGGTGTACATAATTGTGTACACAATTCTCTCGCTACGCCTAAACTAAAATAACGAAATGAGTGTTTAGCGTGCCACTGGCTTTATTTTGCGCTGCACTCATCTAAGGCTCCTGTGTTAAGATCGTTCTACTGTTAATCTGCAGTTAATTCACTACGTTTTTGTGCCAGTTCCATGGTCCTGGCGCCACCTGCTCTCTCCTCGGACTGGGGCTGGTCTACGCCCGGCACTTTGTAGGATTTCATAAGGCCTGGCCCCCTAATGTGATTAATGAAGCCATGTCCTTCCAGCACCTCAACCCCACAACCTCCCTGTTTTAATGTTCAGCTTGTGTCAGGGATTTACCTGTGTCACATTCAATCTCCCCCAGCGACAGTCGAGTTGTGTGTGTGTGTGTGTGTGTGAGAGAATGTGTCCTGTCGGTGTGTGCTTGCTCTCTGGTAACCCCAGGCTAGGGCTCTTCTTAGAAGTGTGCTAGGCACAGACGCTCGCTATCTGTCACTGCTGCCCTGTTGGCTACTGATTCAGAGAGGCCAGACGGTGGTGGCCTGATCTCTACGAGGGTCGCGGGGGATAGGTTGTACGCCTATTGCTCGTAGCGCCACAGCTCTCTTGCTGGTAGCCGCTTCATTGCAGGTAGGCTCAGGGCGGCCTCTAGGAATGAACAACAACCGCCTCACAGGGGCTAAACGGGATGCACTGGATTACTACAACATGTGAGTTTCCCCCTTCCGTCATAATGTAGTCACTGTAACACACTGTGTCCCGGGAGCCGTCTAAAGAGTGAAAGCAGAGCTCTTCATGTTTCAAGGTTGGGCGAGGACTAGCCTCCTGTAAATGTCACGGGTTCAGCCGCTGCTATATTTGTCTAAGTGTTTACACAATTTCAGTGGGTGCCATGGAGGGGAGTGGGCCAGGGTTCACTCAACCCCGCACACCCACCCCGCCCACCCCAGGCTTCTGTGAATTTCCCCGAGGGCAGGGCAAAGTTTGGGCCGGGGCTAGGCAGAGTGTTGCTGTGCGAGTATTGTGACGGTTGACGGTGGGCGGTAGGGGATGGGGTGTTTTGTCTGTCTGTCTCCATCCAAGGCCGTTTCCCAAAGAGGGAGGCTCGACTCTGCTGCGCCACTGTCTGGCACTGGATCATCTGACCAGGGCCCTCCCCCTGCCTGTGGATTAGAGAGGGGGAGGGCAGGAATACGAGAGCGTGAGAGAAAGAGAGAAGAGAGCAGGCGAGAGTGTGAGGGGGGGGGGGGCAGAGAGCTAATGTGTGAAGGCGCAGGTCTCGGCTGCCCATGAATGTAAACAGATTATTAGATTAGTAGCCATGGGAAGGAGGCAAGTAGTGCAGCACAGCTTTCATTCCGTCTGTCCCTCGCACTGACTGGGCCGTGTCTTCTCTCTCTGTGACCCAGCCGGCGGCTCCGAGAGCGGAGAAACTTCTCGCTGGACCGAGGAGGAGATGGAGGTTGCCAAAAAAGGTAGGCGGTTTATTTCATTTCCCCTGTCTGTCACTCTTTTCCCTCCATCTGCTCTTGCTATTTCTCGCTGTGGCGCATTTTCTTTTTGTGATCTTTCCTCTTTTCCTTTCTTTCCTTTTCTGGTAGTGCAATCCTGATGATTGCACACACACACCCACACACACTCACATGCTTTTAGGGAATGATGAAGGGCTTCAGGAAAGGCTTTTTTCTTCTTCTTGCTGCGCTGTTCTGTGTGCTTTTATTAGGGCCGGCCATAAAGCAACAGAGCGTGACAGTTGCTGTTATCTATTATTCACATATGAAACCGAACTTCCCACTATTTCCAAAGTTATTTTATTTATTGGATATTATTATTATTTATGTTATATTCGTCAGAAGCACTGCAGTTGCCACCCAGGTCACTTGCCAAGCCCCTGCTTCCCCCCCTCCTCTCCCAGTATAGCTCCATATGAGCTCCGTTAGGTCCAAGACCAATGAACTGAGAGTAAATAAAGGGATTATTGGGGATTAATGAAGACTCGTGCGTTTTGGAGACTTGCTCTTACGTTTCAACTTTTTTTTCTTTTCTGCTGTGGTCTCCTCGGCCATTCAGAGCTGTGTGCTAGTTGAAGATTAGTGGAATTAAGAAAAACTCCCAATACCTCTCCTAATCTCATGATGATTCACTATTCATCTAGCTGCTAGTCATGGCTGATCATGCACAGGGCATATGTGGCTGTGCCCTACTGCAAAGTTGTAAACTGTTAATATGTATAAGCCTAGTGTTTAAACAAGGCTAATGGATCACAGACTCTGCTCTCCCCGAGGGCACGAGAGAGGATACGAAACTCTTGTTTATTGTGGGTAGTGTTTTACAGTTTATTGCTACTGTTTTATCAGTCTTTCTTTGGCACAGTCACACTGCCAATTAATATACAAACTAGTCTTGATCAACAAGGTCATGCTATCATGCAGGCATGCCATTTATTAGGAAATTCGATTCGTAGCATTCAGATGTGTGCTGTTCTGTGAACAGTGGCTGCAGCCCCAATTTTGTAAATGTGAAGCGCTATTCCCTAGATTCTTTACTTATTTTTCGTGTGGTTGTCCTATCTGACTTTTATACTGTCTCTAAGGTTCTCTATTGTAACATTCATGTTTTTATCCTCTAGTATGGTCAGTGGTGGTTTATAAAAGGGCTGGACTCATTTTGAACACGTCATTTAGCCAAAATGCCTCTCTGAAGAAACAATGGTGTAAAACAAGCTATAATTTCTCATTCATTTAAGTTTTCTGTTGGATCTTGTGCCAGTGTCCTTCACATCAGCAGGACAGATCTAGGGAAGCAAGGCGGTGAGGGGTGGGAGGGATCAGGCCTGATGCAGGATTTGAAGGGGAGGTGCCCTAATGTCAAAGGTGATTGGTAATTTGCCACTTCACTGGGACTTGGCAAGGGTTTTATTGAGAGCTCTCAAAGCCACACCCTAGCAAAGACTTCAGTTGTGTGTCTACAAGAGTAGAATAGGAGTTTATAGTAAGTAGGGCAAGAGTTGATTGGGGTAGACATAACTTGGAAGAAAGGGTTGTATTTTAGTTATTTTTTTGAAACATTTTGATTTTGAAAGCCACAAGCAAACATATTTTAAATAGGCTGGGAACATCCTTTACAGTATGAATGCCATACTCCTCTACAATGTACTGTGATGTGCCTGTGCAACAAAAGGGAGTGGACAACCACAGAACCATCCTCTAACTCGCATGCAATAGGCATTTACATGCCGAGGTGTCCATGACGTTCTCTCTGTGTCCTGAATAAGGGCTTGTTGAGCATGGACGCAACTGGACCGCGATCGCCAAAATGGTGGGCACCAAAAGTGAGGCACAGTGCAAGAACTTCTACTTCAACTACAAGCGACGACACAACCTGGACAACCTTCTTCAGCAGCATAAACAGGTGTGCTGAACAGGCAACATTCATTCTCTGACTGTCAGTGGTGAACCGCAGAGCATCATGGGGTACTTGTGTTAACCCATAGAGCTGTTGTTGTGCATTTCCCAGGATACACGACGGGCTCGAGCAGATAGTTCACAAGGTGAAGGTTTAGCTGCTGCATCTCCCGACGATGACGAGGACAACCCAGATGACAGCGAAGGTCTGGATAATGCACAATATAAAACATCTACCCCACACACCTGCACATTTTGTTTGGGACATTCATATGACGTATGACTGCAAAAAACAAGGTGATGGAGGGACCCAATACTCTTGTTTTAACGATGGAAAACTATCCCACTGCCTGTAGTTTAAAGAAAGCAAGTAAGGATTGACTGAAAAATAAATTTGGTTAAGAGATAAAAGATAATTCTGACTACTGAGGCCTATTGCTTAACAGTTCCTTGACTTTGAAGACTCCAGAAAGCTTGCTGCATGGAACACAGACTACTGGTCCATTGATACAGCATGCCTCCTTTGTCTGGTCCCACCCCTTCCGCTCCAGAGGTCTTGAAAATACACTTCCTTACATGGAAAGATTTTATTGACTTTAGTGGTGACAAGTCTCAGTCTTTCAACAATTTGACATATGTCTGGATTAGTTATGTATTCTGTTCCGGTTCTGTGTCTTTGTCTTTTTTCATGGTTAAGTTTCGTTAGTTCTGTTCTAAACGGAGATTCAGAGCCAAGTGTATCGCAGTCATAAATAATTTAAACAGCACTGAACTCAGATAGCAATGGTGACGGAGGAGATCTCAAGGTTTTTATTACTGTTTGTTGAGTTTCTCCTTATCTTGGGGAAACCAAAACTGTAAAAGACCCTAAGTCTTATTGTAAGGCAGAATGTTGAAGCCCGGAAGATGCATTTGTACAAGCACAAGATGGCAGATGGCTGCTACAACCACTGCTGCTATGATTTTGATATTGTTCAGCTTGATATCTGCATGGTCTTGCTTTTCTAGACCACTGTTTCTATGGCAACAGCTGTGGTGGTATGTAGTCCAAAAAAGAGAGCTCATATTTGTTGGGATTCCTTTTATATAGTTTCCAATCTTGATATACTTTTGCCACACCTGGAAAATGCTACACATGTTTTGACACATGCACTGACTGATGATTAGTTGTTGTCTTGGACTTGAAACCTCTATCTAACTATATATCTATATTGATATCTACATATCTATATAGATAGATATATATGTATATGAAACTATAAAGAATGGTAAACATGAACAGTGCCCACATCACCAGGCCCCATCACACGATGCTATTGATCTGTTGCACCATCTGCTACCGTAAGGGAGTCACCTATGTGATTAGGTGGCTAACCCCAATATGGTGCAAGAATTATACATGTATATTGATATTGTGTACTCCTTGGCTTCCCTAGGAGGTGACAACAGCTCAGACACAGAGAGCGCCCCCTCCCCCTCCCAGGCCGACCCCTCCAAGTCTGGGGACTCTAAGAGAGTGGACAGCGGTGCGGGAGACGGTCTGGGCTCCGGTCTGGGCTCCGGTCTGGGCTCCGAGCAGGACAAAGTCCATTGCCCCAAGGCCCAGGAGCCTCAGTACGGGGAGTTGCGCGTTAAGCAGGAGAAGAGCCCAGAACAGGAGCCCAGCTCCCAGGAAGACAGGGCTACGGTGGGGGGCTTCGTGGGGCCCGTGCACCCCAAGACTGAGCCCCAGGACATGGACATGAAGGCCGGAGAGGTCCAGGTCAAGATGGAGCCCGAGGCCAAGGAGAAAGTGGAAAAGGGGGGAGACAGGCAAAGGGAGGTGCACTCTGATAATGATTCCAGCGCCACCTGCAGTGCCGATGAAGACGTGGAAGCAGAGCCGGAGAGGCAGAGGTGGGTGTACTCAGTGTGACTATTATTTAATAAATATGTATTTTTATTAATTAATTAATAAATGTAATAAAATGTTTACAAATATTTTTATGCTATTGAAAGTTCTGCTACTGTATTGGCTCCCCTTGGACTGCAAGCTAATATACTACTAATTGTTGTTGTTGTTTTTCCCCCCTCCCCAGAATGTTCCCCATGGACAAGCCTTCGTTGCTCAGCCCTCAAGGCACGGTTCTGGTTTCTTCAGTCAAGCAGGCCCAACTCAATATGCAGCAGCTGCAACAACGGGCCGCTGCCATCCCTCCCATGGTTAGCACACATAGCCTGTCTTAGCACATGCACTCTCTGTATCAAATCAAAGATTCTTGGATAGTCTTTGTAAATACTGTGGATCTGTTGACGTGCGTCCGTAGAATATCGAAAATAAGAAATAAATACATTTAAAATAAATAAATAATTATCGAAAATAATACATTTTATGTTAATATAATTACCAAACCAAACCTTGACAGACTCGCTGGGTCTCACTTTGCGTTCTTCTGTACTTACACTTACTATTTTGAGTGCATAAGTGCGTACAAATACTGATAATTATGGCAACATGCAGTGCACTATGAATACCCGGATGGTGTACTCATAATTGTTAAAAAGTTGAAACGCTGGACACTCGCCCTCAATGGTTGCCATCTTGGCTACGTATCAGAAGGGGAGGGACCACCAACCATTTTTAAAGTCGTAAATTTTTCGTAAACATAAACAAACAGTCGTAAACATTTTCAGCCAATAAGAGGACACGTTGTCGGCGACGTAATTTCTACGTCACGTGAATCAGGGGGCACACATAAGCGAGTAAAATTAAAAGCGCCTTCATTTTCAAGAAGTAGTGACCAAAAAAGCTGGCAGGTAATGCGACAATCGCAGTCAAATGTTTGTCATTTCCAGTGAGTGTACAACTTGCGTGTTTAATTTGAGAAGCTACTACCCTGTCGAAATTCACACAGTACTCAAGTGAGTACAGTGTACACTACATCGAAGTGTACTGACTGAAGTATCCGGAATGAAACACAGCATTTGAGTTTAGTCCATTATTGTCAAAGTAGCTAAAAATATCTAGATATAAATTTTTTTCACGTCACCCCTAGTCTTTACTCATGATGTAATCCATTGGCAACTTTAAATCATATGACGAGCTAACAATGCTCTGATTACTACTCTTGGATTACTCCAGTAGCGATGGTTGTTAAAAGTTTGGCATTTGTATGTGTTTACACCATGATGTTCTGCTCAGCCTCTCCCTGAGCCAGCTAATATCTGGACGTCCTGACGCATGTGTCCAGGTGCCCAGTCCGTTTGGTTCCAGTGGCGTGCCCATCAGCGGCTTTGCCATGTTCCAGCACCAGATCAAAGCTGTGCACGAGTCCGCACACCAGGAGGACAAGCAGAGGCAGGACCCGGGAGACCTGGAGCGCAGACCACCCAATCACTCCTCCTACAGCATCCGAAGCCCCACCGTACTGGACAGAGATGGTTAGAGAACGCATATGCACACTCCTACCTGCCTGTCTAACTGTAGACTACGTATAGGCACGAGTGCTTTTAGTTCCTGTTTGTTTACGTTCCGTGTCAAATAGGGAAATGTGACAAGGTGACCTCAGCTGGGCCAGACGAGATAGGGAAACCTGCACTTCCTGTTGAAGGAGAGGGAGGAGTCTGTGTTTTCTTGTGAAGGTGTATGTGAGTTAGAGTAGGACACTCTTAGCCTCTGGGCAGGCAAAAATAATTCTTCTACTGAGCAGCAAAAACCACTGTGTAGACCCTGCTGTTGGCTGGATAGTAACAATGTTTTAGCAGCGATGAGTAGGAGGACAGGTCTCAGGTGGTGTCTTATATGGGGCGTTGCATGACTCGGGGCCTTCAAGGTGCCTTGATATTCAGTTTCCCTCCGATGTAGCTCTGCCCAGTGCTCTGTGGTGCTCCTCTCCTAATTGTGCATGTTTTCCCTGTGTCCTTATGCCTGTGCACCGCAGGTAAGCCCTTCCCCTACATGACTTACGATATGAAGCTGGCTCTGGACCAGGAGGCCCAGTCTGGTCGGCCAGGCTCTCCCTACAGACTCTCCCCCAGGGAGCTGAGCAAGGTCTCACCCCAGCCCGACCCCAACGCCCCCAATGCCTCCCGCTACAATGTGCCTCCAGGTAACCAGCACACCACTTCCTCTGCCACCTTCCCTCTACTGCTTGCCCTCTCCCATCATCATCCTCCCTTCCCTAGGATAAAATTAGCTAGCCTTGGCTGATCCCCTGACTAGTCTTCTGAGGTCCCTTTTTGGTTGTGTTTTTAGATGGAATGCTTTTTAGTTTCGACTGAAATAGAACATTGTTAATATTTAGGTAGACAGGTGGTTCTAGGTTAAAATATGTTTTTTTTATCTTTTCATATTTTGTGGTTTCATTTTGCAGTGAGGACAAGCAAATCTGAGTTTTACAAGAGGAACTGTGGAGCATAGTACATTAAATATGACTCTTGAACAGAAGTTCACTATAGGCACTCGCGCAACCGAAATCAGTTCCCACAACGAATAGGCAGGAGGCTAAATGCTAACAATCTAGCCAAATAGGTGCATTGTGCAAATGTCAATAAAATAAATAATATAATATGTCTAACATCTGCTCCAGTTTCTTGTGAACAAACCATGTAGCTTCACTTTTTGTCAAGTACAAGCATAAAGCCACAGATGGTTATGCACTCCTCCCATGTTAGATTTTCATCCCGTGGGTCACCGCGACGATGAGCAGCTATTGGTCAAAAGTGTTGACGTTGTCTAAGTTTGAAGTTTGCCAGTCGTAGTTCACTGAACTCTAGTGGACAGTCTGAAAGAGACCTGAATGGACTGCAATTACATTTTTTGTGTTTCTTCAGTTTACATCTCACCCCTGCTTTTACCATAGAGGGATTCAACAGTCCTGACTGGCTAACAGCGAGCTAGTTTCTAACAAAGTATGGAAAGATTAAAGTTAAATAATGTTGATCACTGAGCGTAGCACCTCCAGTAAATGGAAATGATTAAAGAAAGAAAAGTTGGATTAAAAAGCAATTGTGGTCCTTCCATCTCATTAAAACTAACCCATACAGATTTTGTTTGGGAAAAAATATGTAAACATTTTCATCCTTTAACGGCAAGAGATCTTGTCTACATTAGTCAGAAAGCCAAGGTAATTCACCTGTCCCATTAAATTGAGCGACAGCATGAATGTTAATGCATCGCGTTGTTATTAAGCAGCAGGGATTTAAGTAGAAAGTCCGTCACAGAATGGGCTTGTTTTCATATCTCTCCCTGTACGATGACGTGTGCACCAGACACACTCGCACACATCCATTTGCATTTTTGTTTTGCTAAGATGACTGGGGGGGGGGAGACTCCCCGCCAGCCAGCCAGCCAGCCTGCCTGCCTGTGTGTATGTTGCAGTCCATTTAGTCAGCCATGCCCAACCATCTCCACTCTGGGGAGACTTCATCACAGACAGCAGGCAGGCACGAGTCCAAGTTGGCTCAGGCTGAAGACTCCAGTCCACTATGGCTACTGGTCTGTCCTGCTGACGCTCAGCATTTGATCGCGCACTGTGGTGGAAAACGGGCTTGTTCGAGCCCTTTCTTTGGTGGCTTCTGTGGTAATTTGCATGTGGGTTTTGGTGGAACAAATGTCCGTGATTAACCCTCCACAGGTTGCGGGCATTCACATGACTCTAAAGTGGGTTTATTCATTTAATACCCGCAGTCCTCCACCAAGCACCCAACCAGCTGGTCCAGAGTCTGACAGAGGGAGTCCGGGTAACTTTCAACCGACACAGCCGACCTCCCAACATTCCATCTCCCCCTCCACTCATTCCAACCTCCAAGCCCACAGATAAGCCCTCCTTTATCCAGGGAGGCTCCATCTCCCAGGTAAGCCACCAGTAGAGGTGGGGGTCGTGATTTCAAGATAAATCATCATCAGTTATTGTTAAAAACATTTGTCTATGGTTGTTGTTATATATCTCAGATTTTCTTGGCCAGTGATTCTATTGTGCGCTGACAAACTTGTGTGGGTCAAAAAGTATTAAAAATGAGTGATTTTACAACACATGCGCGTTGGAAACGTGATTTATCCGGCTATTTGGTTTAAACCACTAAGTTTTATAGTGTTTCATAATGTTTATTTAATCTCAAGCATAGGCCTCTCCTATGCTGAGAGAACAGGGAGGTCGGGCCAATTGATGTTGGCCCGACCTCCCTGTTTGTCGTTGTACTGTGCCCCTGTCGCCTGACCTTCATGTTCCCGCCGTTTCAGGGAACTCCTGGCACGTACCTTCCGTCCCATGCTGTCTACGGGCCAGAGGGCACAAAGAGCTCCGTGGGCTCCATATCACTGGGCCTGCCTCGGCAACAGGATCCCAACAAGCCTGGTAGGTCCCAGACGGTCATGACGCATCGTTTCTCACTCCTCACAGCGCTGCTCTTTGCTTGGCACAAGGATCAGCTGATCCAAGTCAGGAGGCACATAAAGACCATGCCTAGATCTTACACAACATCCCTGACACTGCACAATTATTGCAACCAAAAAAAAGGGGGGGGGGGATAAACCAGATTTCTGAAGTTGCAGCCCAGAAATCATGGTGTTTTATTTGCACATTTTGTAAATCAAATGTGCAAGCAGAGTTGGTATTTCATATTGGAGTCGTTGATTCTACATTATGTGCATGTTGTTTTATGCTGACACCTGCCTGTACTAACTGTCCCCTCACCATCTCTCCCCATCTTGATTGTGTCTCTATTGTCATTCAGATGAGGGATTTTTCTCCACTGATGACCACATAAAGGGCTTGCTGCAAAGGACGTGCTATCAAAGTGAATATTACATGATTTAATCTGATTTATTAATCAAAAGGAATAGTGTTTATAAAGTTGTGCACATCTATGTGGTCGACGGCAAGTTCGTAGCAAGTACAATTTCCAAATAACACAATTTTCAACACAACAGGAATCAAAATAATAGACTATTTCAAAAACGGTAATAAATAGTTGTCTGTAAACAATAAACGCAAGATGGGCAGGTTAGTGCATGCGGCTCCAAAGGTGCCAGAACAAGCCTATCCACTATAATTGGTTGTGCAGATGTCTCTTTCCAGGATTAAATTTTAATAGTGCCTTCAGCACACTACAACATGAAAGATGATGATAATGAATAATAATTAAGCAGGTTGTCATAGAGTATCATAACACCCGTAAGGAGGAAGGCAAAACAACGTCGCACACCACCCTCTTGGTTGTTAATTCAGTTTAGGAGGATGTGATCCTTCAGCGACGAGCGGAGGGGTGAAGTAGCCTCTCAGCCCAGCAGTAGCCCCTGCACTCTGTGTACACAGACACGGCAGAATGTGGCATGCTGGTGTAGAAAGACTAAAGGCCTAGTTAGCTCTGCCACAAAGCCACCCTCTCCTGTTATAACTGACCACGGGCATTTCAACACACAATCACCCACTGGGTTCGCTCCTCAGTGGATTCCTACCACAACATACCACGCCAATAGACACTAGTGTTGTATGGGGTATATTGAGGTTTCTGAGCTGTTGTCATCAACGGGTTTTCTTGGAACTTTTTAATTTGAACGTTGCGAGTAATCCTAAACTAACGACCACAGAGAGCAATACAATCACTTAGATAACACTGAAGGATTGATAACGATAGCAATACAAACAAAAAAGTATTTCAGTGAAAAGTTAACCACTTGAATTCTTGTAGAAGATTAAATAAAGTCGAAAACTTGCATATATTTTCTGGGATAACTCCCATCTGGGCACACATCTCCCTTAGTCCAGTGTCCATTTTTGTTTGCCCAAAACTTCCTCCTAGGATCCTTTGTGTGTATCGCAAATGTTCGCAGTGAACTCAAAGCAAAAAAAACTGAAAATGTTTGCTATTTTTAACGCACCTCAAATGTGACTCCTTCCACAAACAGTTTCATTTTGTTTTGCCTTACATAATTTATGCTCTAATTTATTTGAGAAGCATATTTATTTATACAAACACATGCATCAAGTTTCTCATTACTTTAACTAAAACATATAGCTTAAAGTTACTTGAGTCACATACACAAACTACCCAATACCAAACTCTCTCTCTCTCTTTCTCTCTTCAGGAGGCCCAATGGCACCCATGCAAGATGGAAGAGGAAACCCACTTAAGGTGGGTGAAGGCCTGGCTTTCAGGGGATCAATTACCCAGGTAAGTAATGGCTAAAATGCCTTAAGGGATTGATACATTGAGCGTGTACCAGCTACGCCTCTGTGGCGATGTTGTTCAGGCAATGCTTTCTTTCTCACGTCTCGGCTCTGGCTCCACCAGGGCACGCCGGCCCTGTCCCAGCCCAGCATTGCTGCTGACCTCCTGAAGGGCACAATCACCAAGCTGGCCACAGAGGACCTGAGCAGCCCAGACAAGGCGAGAGGAGAGCAGCTGGCTAAAGGTCATGTAATCTACGAGGGCAAGAGCGGCCACATTGTCTCCTACGATGGTGAGTGTTTAGGGATGATCCATGACGGGCTTGTGTTCTGCCTTTGTCTAGCCAGCAGGCCTAACCGCACATCTTTGTGCATCCGTCCAAAGCCATCAAGAACCCCAGGGAAGCCACCCGCAGCCCCAGAACAGGCCATGAGCTGAAACGCACCTATGACATGATGGAGGGACCCATAGTCAGAGGGCAACCTGGAAGGGAAGCAGCCCCGTTTGAGGGTACGGCGTGTTTGTGTGTGTGTGTGTGTCAGTGTCAGTGTTTAATTTAGTCAACGAATATTGTGACGAAAAATTTGTCAAACACTACCTTACTAAAGAAGTTAATCTACATTTTTATTGACAAGAGGACACCAAAACCGGCTTGTTAGAACCGTGGATACTTTTTCTATATAGTTGCATCAAAACACAACGCCAAGCTAAGTGTCATTTTGCTGAGAAATGCGCCGCAGCTGTTGCATACACAAACCTATCATATCAGCGCTTTAAATAAGGAAGGAGGTTGCGACACACTCTGCTATCTTGGTGGGTACTGCGGTTGCCTTCGCTGACTAAATCAAAATGAAACAAATATGTGACTATGAATATTCATCAGACCTTGGAAAAAGACAAGAATAAATCAAAATATCAGTGTCAAGACATAAGCATGCGTTAATCTATCCCCAGAGAATAATAGTATTTCTGTGTTTCTCAGGTTTGATTAGCAGAGCCTTGCCCAGAGAAGGTCTCCATGGAGACTCTAAGGAGAGACCGTTGATTACCGGATCCATCATGCAAGGTACCATATGAACAGCTCACCTGTCAAAGGAACACAACCTCGAATTGTGGCGGAATTATCCTTGTGTTGAAAACCAGAGTTACAAAAACAAAGTCCCACACCTGAGTGGCTGGCACTCTACACCTCCCCCCACCGATAAACCGGTTCTCCTACAGCCACATGCACAGTTTTTTCAAAATATACCGTGAGCTTGGGAAGAATTGTGGGGCTCAAGGGGTGCTATAACACAATCGAGGAGAGTACCTTTAATCGTGGTGTCGAGGCTTAAATTCTTTCCCCCCTTACAGGGACACCAAGAACCTCTACAGAGGCCTATGAGGACAGCATCAAATATGGAAAGCAGATTAAGCGGGAGAGCCCGCCTATACGTTCCTTCGAAGGTGGCATCGGCAAGGGGAAGCCCTACGAGGGGGTGAACACCATCAAAGAGATGAGTCGCTCCATTCACGAGATCCCCCGACAAGACCAGGGGGGCCAGGACAGCCGCAAGACCCCCGACATGTCAGACAGGAGGGTTCTAGAGGGCTCCATATCCCAGGTGAGACCTGACCTGAGCAGTGTGACTACTCTGGTCGTGTGACTACTCTCCCACATCTAACCTGCCGCTTCTAATGTTTTGTTGTTGTTTTAGGTCCACCCTATGAACCAGTCGGCCATCAAACACAATGTCAAGTCCCTCATCACCAGCCCCTGCAAGCTGCCCCACGGCATGCCCCAGCTGGAGGCCATGGAGCGGGCCAAGTACGAGGAGAGCAAAGCGGTGCGCCACACCTCTGTCGTCAACTCCACCGCCTCCGTCCTACGCTCCACGCACCAGGAGGCCGCCAAGTCCCAGCTCAGCCCGGGCATGTACGAGGACGCCAACGCTCGCAGGACCCCCGTCAACTACAGCACCAACCCCGCGTCAAGAGGGTCGCCCATGCTGGGGCGCGCTCCTGAGGGTAAACTTGGTTCTCCCATGGTTGTCATACCTTACCGTTCTCTCTGAGAGCGTCTCAAATGCTATGTTTGCTTCTCTCGCCTATGAAAGGAGGAATAAGCTCTGGGAAGTCTGCGTCCCACGAGAGGAAGAGGGCAATGACCCCCACCCAGAGGGACAGCATGTCGTCCAAGTCCCCAGCACCGGGGGGCGACCCTGTCACCTCTCACAGCCCCTTCGACCCACACCACCGGCCCATGGTCCCCGGAGAAGTATACCGTGCCCACCTGCCCCCGACCATGGACCCCACCCTGGCCTTCCACAGGGTGCTAGACCCCGGTACACCACCCAGATCCTTCCATCCCATAGTGCCATCTCCACCTCCACTAGAGCAATAGCTGCTCAGTTTCAGGCTGGAGCAGCTACATGTTCAGTGTTTGAGTTATTTTTAGTTTAAATTTTTTTATATTATATGATATTTATATATATATATATGTATTTTTCTCTTCCCCCCCCCCCCCCCTCCCCTGCAGCAGCTTATATGTTCCCAAGGCAAGCGTCGCCGACGGGCTACCACCCCAACTACCAGCTGTACACCATGGAGAACACCCGGCAGACCATCCTGAACGACTACATCACCTCGCAGCAGATGCAGGTCATCCCGCGTCCCGACGTTGGCCGGGGAATGTCGCAACGGGAACAGACCCTCACAATCCCTTACCCAGCCGGAGCTAGAGGTATGGCCCGATGGCGGGAGGTAGTTTGCAGCTCTGTGTGTGTGTGTGTGTGTGTGTGTGTGTGTGTGTGAAGTCGTGGCTACCTTTTTCCAGACGCCCAGAAGCAAATGACCCAGACAAATTCCTC
>JAOEHI010000006.1:3766124-3785576 GCA_025447815.1 Percopsis transmontana | reverse complement strand
TTTTATCTTTTGTGCAGCACTTTGGAAACCTTGTGTTTGTTAAAATCGTGCTATATAAATAAAGTGGATTGGATTGATTGGATTGAATTAGCAGAATGTCTCGTCTCATTGTTGTACCACTGTCTGGCCGTGTGTTGCTCTGCAGGCCTGGAGCAGCCAGGCCGTCCTGGGAGCCGTGGGTATCTGCGTTCCCCTTCCCCAATTGTGAGGAACCAGGAAGTGGTGGTTCAGCAGCGACCTAGCATCTTCCAGGGAACCAACAGCAAGAGTGTCATCACCTCAGTCATGTGAGTCCAAACAGGGTTTTTAGGAGGGTTCTCCGGGGGCCTGACCCGTATCAGATAGGGAATGCAAACCTCCCTCCCTCTGCGTCCCCCCCTCAGGCCCCAACCATCAGCTTCGGTGTCCCAGGCCGGATCTCGCTACAGCACCGCCGCTGACGCCTTGGCTGCCTTGGTGGACGCTGCGGCCTCCGCCCCGCAGATGGAGGTGTCCAAGGCGAAGGAGGGCAAACGCGACCGAGATGACGATGGCATGGCGTTGGCCTCGGCTCGGCGGTCAGCTGGCCTCAGCGAGCAGCATCAACAGCAGCAGCATCAACAGCAGCAGCATCAACAGCAGCATCAACAGCAGCATC
This sequence comes from Percopsis transmontana, assembly GCA_025447815.1. NCBI lineage: Eukaryota > Metazoa > Chordata > Actinopteri > Percopsiformes > Percopsidae > Percopsis > Percopsis transmontana. Next base: position 3,784,939 of record JAOEHI010000006.1, on the reverse strand, counting down.
AACAGCAGCAGCATCAACAGCAGCATCAACAGCAGCATCAACAACAGCAGCAGCATCAACAGCAGCATCAACAACAGCAGCAGCAACAACCACAACAACAACAACAACAGCAGCATCAACAACAACAACAGCAGCAGCATCAACAACAACAACAGCAGCAGCAGCAGCAGCATCATCATCAACAACAGCAGCAGGAGGCAGAGAGGCGCTCCATGCAGTCTCCCTACAGCATGTCTCTGCCAGGAGGCAAGCCCCACCCAGCCTACACTGAGGGAAAGGATAAGGGCCCTCAGACCAAGTCGCGCATCGAGGAGGAGCTTCGCACCCGAGGGAAGACCACCATTACGGCCGCCAACTTCATCGACGTCATCATCACGCGGCAGATTGCCTCAGACAAGGACTCCAGAGAGAGGGGCTCCCAGAGCTCCGACTCATCCAGCAGCTGTGAGTCAGCTGACCCTAATCACTACCACTATACGTCTTGCTAAACATCTGATGTTCTCTGGGCTCTCGACTATTCTCAGTGCACAACAGTAACACACTCCATTGCCAAAATTAGATGCCGCTGTTTGCAGCAAGGCAACGGGCTTATGGGTAATGTCATTGGTACTCGGAAATGTTCTTGCTTCTGCAAATTGTGTTGTAGCTGCTTTTAATTAAAAAGTAAATAATAAAACATTTGATTTAGGACCACACCTTTCTTGGCTGCCCATGAATGAGATTCTTTTTTGTTTGCAAGATTACCTTAAAACCTACTACTACTTAAAAACAACCTCAATTGTAATTCTGGTGTCCATCCCATTTCCTGCAGTGTCCACCAATCGCTATGACAACCCTAGTGGTGGAGCCATTGAGGTGATAAGCCCTGCCAGTTCCCCAGTCCAGCCCCAGCAGGACAAACCAGAGGACAGACAGCCACAGGCGGCAGGTGAGGACTTCAGTTATTACATTCTGAATAAAATATTATATTATTATGTACACAAAAACAAACAGTTTTTGCTACATGAAGGACCTGCCAGGAGCCGCTGCTTTTAACAGATATGAGATCGACTGATCTTATTTACCGCAGATGCAGCCAATCTAAATTGAGTTGCTTGTGAATTGGGGCAAACATGCCGCAACTTGAATGACTCGCCAACCCATTGACCTTGTCACGGGAGCATGGCAGACACCATTCCTCTGTACTGGTCGGGTCACCAGACTGTACAGTGATCCCTGTCAACCACAAGACAATGTAGACCAGTTACTGTTGGAATAGAAGACCCCACTCATCCTGCCACTCTCTGCCTTTAGTTCACCAGTCTGTCTCTGGATTCTTCCCAGCTGCTGGCATGCGTGCCTTTGATATGAGCCGTTACCCACCACCCCAGCCGCCCCCCTCCACTCAGACTGATGGCTACTCCCAGGTCCCCAAGACCCACCGGGTCATGACCTTGGCAGACCACATCTCAGTAAGAAACTCTGAAACCCACACCGCGTGTTTGTATACTATAATTTTACAAGTTGAATTTTGTTAACATCATCTGCAAAAAGCCCAAATTATACCCAAATTGTGTATTTAAGGGGAGTGTGAGGACCTCATGTTTGTTTCCATCTTCCTTTTGCAGCAAATCATAACCCAGGACTTTGCCCGGAATCAGGATCTCCCTCCTCCCTCTTCCTCGGCTGCTGCCACATTCCAGAGCACAATGCCGCCCGCCTCCACCTCCAGCCGCGTTAAAGCTCCCAGCCGCTACAGCCCAGAGAATCAGGCCGGGGCCCCTCACCACCAGAGGCCCTCCAGCAGGGTGTCCCCAGAGAACGCCAACGACAAATCCAGAGCCAGGTACACCAGCCGGCCAAACAGCCCTAAAGCACTCCCATTACCACCAGGTCTTACCTAGCATTGTCACACCTGCTTTTTCTTAATCCCTAGGCCTGGTAAGTCTCCAGAAGGAGGAGGCAGGCCGATGGAGAACTATGAGCCCATCTCCCCTCCCCAGAGCTACCAGGGCATGGACAAACAGGAGGCCAGTGGTCCCCCGCCCCAGATGAGGGAGATAAACAACCCTGAGATCAGGTACACAAGCTTGAAGCTTCCAGTTAATAGAGTCTACATGTCCCCTTTATTTAACCAGGTGAGGCTCCCCTGGTTAAGAAGAAAAGCATCAAAGTACACAATGCATGATTGAGATCAAACCCCGTTACATTTCTGCCGCGATTTTTACACTATTTTACAATTACAATTAGGTCATTTAGCAGATGCTTTTATCCAAAGTGACTTACAATGGAGCTTTTACATGGAGCAGATAGGGGTTAGGCATCTTGCTCAAGGATGCTTACAGGTAGGCCAAGTCTGTGGCTCGAACCCACGACCTTCCAGCAAGGAGTACAACACCTAGACCACTAGACTATCCTGCCCCCACGATGCACTGATGATATTTGCGCTCTGCCCTTTCTCTGGTTTTAGGAGCGACTCGCGCTCCCCAGGGAGTGTCGCCTACCTGCCCTCCTTCTTCACCAAGCTAGAGAACACCTCCCCAATGGTGAAATCCAAGAAGCAGGAGATCTACCGTAAATTGAACTCCTCTGGTATTGGCGATTCGGATGTCGGTAAGTGGGTCTCCTCCTATCCTCCTATAACCTGCATGCCTCGCCCGTGGAAACCTGTGTTGTGTGCACATGTAAGGCTGTGAATGATGTAACAGTTAACGTAACATGATTCACATGTTAACATGTTCGGTGTTTTGTCTCGGAGGTGACAAACAAACAGTTCAGTGGTTAACGGAAGAGCAAATCATCCTTGTCCTCCATCCACCCTTGAGCACACACGAGCACACACGAGCACACAAGAGAACTCAGCGGCTTTGAATGTCTGAGCCACATCTCTGTTCTGCACTATTTGTTCCAACATGATATTTGCTCCTTCTCAGGAAATGCACAGCCAGGCACAGAGATCTTCAACCTGCCCGCTGTCACCAGCTCAAGTAAGTTATCTCAGCGTGAACACTCACCCCACACCCCCACCCCTCTCTCTCTACACACCAGGCGCCCTCTCTCACGGTTCCTTGTTGTGTTGTCACCTGTAGGCAGCATTAACCAGAGGACCCACTCCTTCAGCGACCCGGCCAGTAACCTGGGCCTGGAGGACATCATCCGCAAGGCGCTGATGGGCAACTTGGAGGAGAGGCCGGACGAGCACCAGGGAGCGGGATCTCAGCCCGGCAACAACAACAACAACGTGGGCGGCGAGACGCGCCGCGAGGCCAGCCCATCACCCAGCCCATCACCCAGCATAGGTGAGGCCCACAGCACACGGCACACAGCACACAGCACACATGCGCCGTGCGAGCTTAAAGCGCTGTGGCGTTTTCTACAAACCCACACACTCTGTTTGAACTGCAGGAAAGCAGAAAGTGCAGAGCAAAGCCAACAGCCGCAAAGCCAAGTCCCCTAACCTAGGCCAGGCATACGCAGGAGGGGAGCGTCCCTCCTCGGTGTCCTCCGTCCACTCTGAGGGAGACTACCACAGACAGGCCCCGGCCTGGGCCTGGGAGGACCGGCCGTCGTCCACTGGTACACACACACACACGCGCGCGCACTGGACATGCGTAGTGAAATGTCTAACCTCTTATGCTCCCCCGCAGGCTCCATGCAGTTCCCCTACAACCCCCTGACCATGCGCATTCTAAGCAGCACGCCACCCGCCTCCATCAGCTCCCCCTCCATCCAGAGCCAGCTGCAGCAGCTGCCCCCAGCAGGGGGCGCCGTGGCCCAGCAGCGCGTGTGGGAGAGGGAGCCCCTGCTGTCTGAGCAGTACGAGTCACTGTCCGACTGTGACGACTGAGCCCCGCCCAACCACAGAACCCCATCAGAGGAGAGGCCTGTGCTGCCCCTTCCCCTCCCCCCCACCCGACCCCGACCCCACCCCACCCCACCTGATTGGCCCAGACCCTAACCACACTCACTGGTGAGTGAAGGAGCCAGAGTGCGGGGGTGGTGTCCCTTTTTGTTTTTTGGTGCTGTAGCATCCCCTGGCTGTTGGTCCAGGTGAACTGCAGCAGCTTATGACAGACTGGGCCCTTCTGAGAAGACTCCCTCTCTGTCAGGAAGCATTGGCCCAGTCAGGGAATACGGGACAGAGTGGAGGCGATTAGCTTCAATAAAGATGAAGAACTTCTTATGTAAAAAGAAACGACACAAGACAATTTCTGATTTGTTTGATTTCTGTAAAGATATACCCTGTCTTTAAGAAAATTGTTGTATGTAAATAGAGTAACCTTTTGCAGTGTTTTTTCTTAACTTGATTATTTCTTATTTTAATGTTGCTTTTAAATTGATCCACTTTAAATGGAAGAGTAGCGGCGTCATCTCTAGAATGACAGTTGGTCTCTCTGTGTCCGTCGCTACCCTTGCCACGCCGAGAGAGACTCCACCTGTGGTTTGCACTTGACTGTGAGCGCAGGGCAGTGCTGGCCCTCGCCCACCACCAAGCACCACCAGAGCCTGAACATTGTGGCCGTCAGTGAATGAAACAAACACACAAAGTTAACCTGTCATAACCTGGTGATTCGATGCACGTATTGTAACATCAGCTGGTGTCACCCCTTCCTAGACAGTAGAAAATGTATTTGGAACAAGTTGAGAACACTGGTGTCAGAGCAGAAAGGTGAAAGTCAGTTATAAGCTTAATTTTTCCGTAAAATATATTCTTATGACTACTTCTGGGCCCCCGTGTTGATCTGAATTGTGAAAGTGAGCCAATGTTTTGTTTTGTGTTTTCAAGAGCCTGGTCGTGGTTCATGGTATAGCAGCGTCTCACCTGTAGCCGTCTCTTTAAGGTTCCCAAACTATGTGGGATGGTCTGCTCTGCAGCGTTGTCATAGTAACTTTACGTATGTCACAAACCTTTTTTTATTTTTTAAGAGGTTTTTGCCATGCATGGCTTGAGAAAGAAGGCAGCTTTAACTAATTTTCTCAGAGATATATGTTGGTGTTTGATGTTTATATTTCTTTTTCTTTAGCTCCCTTCCCCTCTTTTACTTTTTAACTGATCCTGTTCTGACCTAAATCTGAACTCAGTGTAATTTGTCTTTGTTAGACAAAAAAAATACTAAACTAACCAAATATTAAGAATGGTCTGCACCATTGTTGCACTTTTTTTTTCTTTTTGCTTTTGACAACAAAAAGCATATTACCTTGTGTAACTTATTGTATCTCCAGCACAGGAGCATACTGACATGTGCTTTAACTTTTCCCACCAGTCATGGACACCTGGATGTTGGAGTTCCTGTCTTCTGTTGTTGCTGATACATAACTCAAGCCTGGCTTACCAGCCTGCTTAGCAGCTCTGCACTAGTAGCTAGATACTAGCACTCTTAGCAGCTAGCGCTGAATTGCTCAGCGGGCTGATATCCAGGCTGACATAATTCATAGCAGTCAGAAAAATTGTATATGGTACCATTCAATGTTTTTGGAGTTTGTTGTCATGGCAATTCAATGCCGTGATACCTTATTCTTGGCTTTGCTTTTATCCTGGGTGGATATCAATTGTTACCATCTACAGGCATGAAGCTTTCAAATATTAAATATACTAGGTCAGCGTTGATAATGGCAGTAGTGTTTTGGCTTGCAAAGACTTTGCTTCGCTTCGGTAACAAATACAGTCTGCTCTAAAATTGTATTTCATTTTGATTGTCATAGCTCATGTTCAGAATTTTATTTTCTATCACTTTAAACATCAATGTTGTTCATCCTGGTTGGGTGGGATGTTATGTGTTTACATACAGCGATGACAAAAAAAAAGTTTACAAACTTGAATCTTTAAAAAAAGAGAAACTAAATGAAGCCGGAAATGAATTGGAGCATGTTTTCAGCTCTCTATCAAACAGTGATGACTTTTTTTTTTTCCCCCTTTTTTTTTTTTTGGGAAATTGAGACTTGAAAACCCATGTATTCTATGATGTTGAAATGCAATGTTTGTATCGCACAATGTCTCTTAGTAGTCTATTACAAGAGTTCAGACCAATCAAATAAAGTGGATCATTTCTCCACCTCTGGAAAAACATCTGCATGGTTACTACTGGTGGATTCCTGTGACCGATCAGTCATTTAGCTGCACCACAGCTTGAACTGGAGTGAGTTTGATTTCTAGGCAATGCTTTTTGGTCATCTATGTTAGGTGCGCCACCTGGTGGTAAAGTTCAACAAGTTTTATTTTATGGGCAAGGCACTCCGCTATGAGGGGTGGAAGTTATAAAAATTATTTGATTAAAATGGGGTTGGTAAATTGTCATGTGAATTAAAAATGAAGTTGATGAAAGTGCATTTGTTAAAAGTATATGAATTGTAATGTTTACCTTATTTGATAAAATCAAAGGCCGCTTTATTAAATTGCTGTTGGTTTGATTAATTATGAGCTTAACTTTTTCATTCAATTCAATATTTGCAGCGTTTATAACTTGCATCAAAACTGTTTAGCTAAAGGGTAAAATTTACAAAAATTCCTAAATACACAGTTGATAAAAAGGCGTGTGAATTGAAAAGCAAGGCGGTGAATCGTCGCGCGATTTGATAAACTAGGTAGTTTGAGACAGTTTATAACGTCGACTCATTTATCAAATTGCTTGTACAGTCTTTATAACTTCCGGTCAATCCATTGCTCTCCTCTCCATTCGAATTGTCGAAAGGCTGACACGCACCCACAAGCAGGTTAAACTTATTTTAGGGGGGCTAGGCCAAAAATAGGCCTAGCTATGCCCCTGCTATCGGCAAAACAGTTTTTCACAATCAAATAGAACACCTATTATAATCAATATAACATATATACTGCAGACAAAATACACAACTTTTGGTGAAATTTAAAAGCAAAAACTATGAAATAGTAACAAAAATATTTGCTACAATGTTCTATTTGCCCACTCGAGCTTTTATAGACCGATTTTACGGGCTGCTATGCTGTCCACTTTTCCCACAAGGATGGGTGGTAGGTACATTCATACTAATAATACTAGCGCTAAAACAAGTGCTTTCTATTTGTTTTTTATCAATATTTTCGCTTAATCATAGGTTCACATCACAAACACAAATTGACGAGGCCCCAGGCAATTGCCTACCTATGCCTTATGTGGTAAACCCGCCTACGATGAAACCAACTTAGTTTTACTCATAGAATGCCCCTTTACAATTCACACCCTTTGGTTTTTTCAATTTGATAATTTTTTTTAAATTGCATATTCATATCAACACATTGGTCAATATCTCAAATACTGGATGGCCTAGAAACATGCAACTAACATTTATCTGTTGTTAGGCCCCTTCCAAATGCACACCCTTTAGATTTTTCAATTTTAGTTTTTAGGATTGAAAAAGTCAGAAAAAAGTAAAGCTCATAAATTATCAAACCAATAGCAATTTAATAAAGCCACCTTTGATTTTATCAAATAAAGTGTAAATTACAATTTATATCAATATAATTTGCACTTTTATCAACTTCCTTTTGAATTCACATGACAATTTATCAACCCTATTTTAATCAAATCATTTTTATAAATTCCACGCCTCATACTCTGCTTGAACAGGAATAAAGATAAAATGCCTTTATTTGAATTCTTTGTGCGTATGCACATATTATTTTAGCAAGAAATGAAGCAGATTAGATATTTTAGTGATTCATCTAAACTTACCAAAAAAGTGTTCAACAAATCAAAATATATTTTAATCAAAGTAGCCACACTTTGCCTCGATGACCGCTTTGCACACTCTAGGTATTCTCTCACCCAGCTTCATGAGTTGGTCAACTGGATTGCCCTTCAATTAATAGCTGTTCCCTGTTAAAAGTTAATTTCCGAAATTGCTGGAAAGGCTATGTCAATGGATTCAATGGCTGCTCGTGCAGGGCCAGTCCAAACAGACAGACATTTGAATAATATAATTATTATATTTAATTTATTTATATACTGTATATCAGTCTGTTTTGTAATCTGTTGGCGAATGGTCTCCCCCTGTTGGTAAAAATGTGTCATTGCAAGATTTTTTTATAGAAATTAGGCAAGAACATGGTTCTTCGCAGAAACGTTCATTAATGGTTCTTGGTGCCAGTTGTACATATTCCCCTATGGTCTCACTCTCAAGAACCACTATGGTTCCCTGCAGAACAGTATGGAAATGGTAAAAAGCCTTTAACCACTTGACCAACCTGACTTGTTATTTATGTTCTTGGTGCTCCGAAATGTGTCCATTTAATGTCCCAAAGAAACCAAGACTTTTAAATCAGATAACCTGCTCCAGTGACAAATATTCAGGCTCTATAAATATATATTTGAAGTAGAATCAATTAGGCTATATAAATCCTTAAGCTATAAAAGTGTAATTATGGGTGTGTCTCAAATCAGGAGCCGCATCCTTCAAAGAACGCGGTCTACAATGATGTGGCCTTCGTAAATCGTGACGGGCGAACCGGTCTTACCTGTGGAACTGATCCTTAGCGCCGCGCCTGTCGCCTAGCAACCTTGACAGCTGCAGGTAATGAAGAAACTACAACCAATTGAAAAAGTGTACTCCATGTAAAGTGTACTCCACCATGTAATTGTTAAGTTGCTTTGGATAAAAGCGTCTGCTAAATGACCAGGTAAGCTTGCTCTTGCATTTCTTCTACGGAATTTATTTTAACACATCAACTTTATTAAGAGCAGCATGTGGCATCATAAGCATGCACAGCAAACGGTAAAAAAAAATTCTGTTTGGTCAGTGAAATAGTATTGCCAGAATGGAAAAATGTACGGTTAAGTTTGTTCAGTTTTATTTGTTACGTAACGCAGTAGGCTAAGTCTCAATGGCACGCCGTGTTTTGGTTCATCTTTGGCTACACAACACGGCTTGTTTCATTTTGGCTCACACACTCCGTTGCTTTGTTATTTCGATCAGCTCTTCGTGTGTTTATTGCTCAAAGTGAGGACTGGAACACATTTTTTACCTACAAAGTGAGGACATTCTGGCCGGTCCTCGCAACTTCAAAGGGCTGTTTAAAGGTTAAGACTTGGGTTTAAAGGGTTAGGTGAGGGTTAGAGTTATTCATTTAGTTGTGATGGAAAGGGGGTAGGGAATGCAATATGTCAATGACGATCCTCACAAAGATGGAAGTACAAAGTGTGTGTGTTTGAAACTATAGCAGTAAATATTTGCCTGTAGAAATGCGCCCATTGCTGGGAAAATGCAATGTCGTGAAGCTGTCTAGTGAACAGTTAGCTACAAATGTCTTTTCTTTGCTGTACCTTCAGTAGGCTACATGAGGTAAAAGGTGGTAGACTACAAATGTCTGTTTATAGCAGAGGCGTGCCTGAAGCCTGTGGCTGGTATAGGCACTGAAATCCTTTTCGACAACCACTTTTTGACAGACTCATCAACCTGGCTCTATGTTCTTGGTGTTATAGGGTCCACATTACCGTTAATACTATTGGTTTGTTAGTTGAATGTCTGTCTAAGAATGTGACAGTAAAAGGAGAGAATGGGTGTAGGGTATGGTTAGTATGTTGTGGTAGTGGAAAGTGTGTTTCACAGTCATCTGTAGCCCCTTTCCGTTTACACATTGTAAAAAGCAGGGATTATTGTATCTTTATCCATGTCTCTTGCAGCTTTTCTTTTTATACAAATAATCGAGCCAACCACTGATCGATTGCTTGGAACAAATTTTAGTTGCCATCATACGAGCTCAACTGGTCTCACATCCTCAGTACCATCATCAGGATGTGATGAGGGACCTGCTGCTGCTGATGCTGCTGCTCCACTCTCTGTGGCCGTTTCTGAAACTAAAGGCCATGTGTTTAATGATGTTGAGCTTTGCTAGGTCATTTTGATAGATATGTCATATGACATTATGATGCTGATTCATTTATGATGCTGATTCATTCGTGTTATATAATGCAAATAGGCTCCAAGCTAGATGGCCTGTAACGGAATATTTTATCTTGGACTATGTACTACATATAGATTCTGTTTTTTTTGTGATTGTATTATGTTAGACAGCTGCATCTTTGCTAAGCACACAGAGGGTGGGTATGTGAGAGCCTAACCTCACATGATGTAAGCTGTCTTTTCAATCAGATCTTATCTGTTGCCCCATCCTGCTTGCTGAGATGGCTAAATTAACGACTGTTTCTACTTACTATTGTGAACATGCCGGCAACTCAGTGTTCAGTGGGTTGAGCCCTCTCAAACTCAGTGGACTGGACAAAGGGCAAACTATATCACAAAAGAAGAAACTAAATGGGCAAAACTAACAAACCAAAAAGAGGGAGGGGAAGGGCAAAACAGCAGTGGTTTAAAACAAGGAGAAACTTGGAAAAGTAAAACAATTAGCCAGGCTCTCTTACTATATTAAAATACAATTAAAACCATGAATCTACTCACCACCTATAAGATGAGACATGAGGGTATAACAATCAATGGTCCCAAGGCAGAAGGAAAAGGAGGTTCCTAACATTGTCAAACAGTACATAAGCTACATAACCAACTGTTAAGGAGAAAAGGATGTACATAACAGTATTCCATTCACATACCTGGCCACAAGCACCAAACACAACCACAGTAGGGACAGATCAGGAAGCAGAGAGAGGACAAGGGCAACACAGGTGTCTTATACTGTATATCCTAAGCCTAATGAGGAGGTTGGCCAGGGGAGGAGTTAAGTCAAGGCTGCATTCAGCACCACCACACCCTAACCTGTACTTGGGATAGCGTTCGCCACTACACAAGGAATAAAAGGTAAAGACAAATTATCTTGTTCCAGTGTGGTTTATATTGTAATTTCCATGATATGGCTTCAATCTAAACAACTGCTGTAGATATTAGCTTAAACCATTCGTATTATTCTCTGTTAGCTTAAACCAAACTGTTAGTTCTGCTCCCCTTTCTATTTAAAAAAATTAGTTAGTAGTTCTTTTTACTTTTTTGGTACCCAGATTTCCGTTTCTCGGGGAAAGACATATCATCACAGTGAGTGCACATTGGCTGTCCAGCATTCCAGCATTTTCAGTCACATGGCTTAATCAGCTGCATTAGGAGAGGAATCCTGGGGCAGGGGTGGACTAAACCATTTTGTGCCTTTTGTAAGGGGTGAGTGAGTGGCCTCCACTATTTCTACTTTTTTTCTTTTTTTTTTTGGATACAAGGTTCAGCCGATTTATTCAGCCAATTAAAATGCAGGTAGGACACTAATTACTTGGACTAATTACTTAGAAATAAAAAATTGCAAACAAAAACAAACTTTTCATTCCAGGCCTTTTGAGGGCCCTCCCTCCATTGGGGCCCTGGATAGTCGATCCCACCAGGTTTGTGTTACAGTGATGTCTGCGTTTCCTACAGATCAATCGCAAGCCTTTAAGGCTTCAAAGGCAAGTGGTTCCATAACCACACAGCTACGGGGACTGGAATGCATCGCCCCTTTGTTTTATTCTGCCGAAGAGAGTCCTGAAGTCGTCACCGCTGAGGTGACGGGGACCATTCCCCCCTGGCTGCGTGGAAACCTCCTTCGCAATGGCCCTGGCAAGTTCGAGTTCGGAAACTCTCGGTAAGTGAAACGCACGGTCGCAAAACAAACGGAAAGAACGGACGCCTGCATACACATAGACGCAACAACTACATCTAGGTATACATCAGGTATACATCATTGGTGTTGTGTGTCTGCATGCAGTGTTTTCCTGTGCCACAAAAATGTGTCTTGTATCAAATTACAATTACGTCATTTAGCAGATGCTTTTATCCAAAGCGACTTACAATTTCATGGTGCTATTACATGGCGCAGATAGGGGTTAGGTATCTTGCTCAAGGCTCAAGGTTACTTACAGGTAGGCTGAATCCGGAGCTCCTAGACCACTAGACTATCCTGCCCCAATTGATCATAGTATTGTATAATGCATATTCTATACAGCCATGGAAAAAATTAAGAGACCACTGCATATTCTTGTAAATATAATAATATAAATATAAAAAATGTAAAGTAAATATTAAATTTAAAAAAATATAAATGTAATTATATATAGATATTATATATTTTTTAAATGGGCAGTGGTCTCTTTTTTCCATGGCTGTATAATCATCATTTTGAGGAGTGTCAGTTATTCCGTGGTGCCCAGCCAAGACAGCAGCAGACATCTCTAAACGATAGTGATACAGGAATACAGTCAGTCAGTCACAGTTGATATTAAAACACCCAGGCACTGTTAAATGCGTTGTTGTGCCTTCCCCGCTCACTGGGACTATTCTGATTTATTGAATATTCCCCGTCTGTGTCTGTCACCAGTTACAACCACTGGTTCGATGGAATGGCCATGCTTCACCAGTTTAAGATTGAGAAGGGCCAGGTGACATACAAGAGTCGTTTCCTGCAGAGCGACGCCTACAAGAAGAACAGTGAATCGAATCGCATCATGGTGACAGAATTCGGGACCCTCGCAATGCCAGACCCTTGCAAAAACTTCTTCCAGCGCTTTCTATCACATTTTCAGATGATCCGTAAGTGACTTGATCAAAATGGATAACTTAAGAGGCAGTATGAGGAGAAATGTCCTGCCACCTAATTTGAATTTATCTTTTTTATGTTGTATAAGGATAAGTACTGTAGATTCACTGTAGTATTGTTTGTTTCATGTTTCATGTTCAAATTTTCATTTATTTACCACAGTGCTTAAGTAGCCAGTGGGTAGTATTTATAAAAAAAACAATTCAAAATAAGGATCACACTGCATGGATTTCATGCAAAGGTTTCTTGCCATATCTTACTTGCCATACGTTAATAGGATACAGATGTTACTTAGTGCATTTTAAACAAACAAACTGTTCTACATAAAAAAGAAAAATCTCTAGAATTTAAAGGCCAATTCAGCCAAATAAAGAGCTATTCCAAACTTAAATTGAATTACATGTGTTGGACTAGCCGTGCTTTTCTCAGTTTTGAAAAAAACGAAGCAATGTTGGTGGTTTTCTGCAGCCCTTAGTCTACCTCCCGATTACATCATGGCTGTTTGGTTACATTTGCTAAAACTAGGGAAGAGTTTATCACTTTCGTTTATGGGTTATGAGCCATCTTCTTATTTAATGATAAAAAGTGTTAAATCCACCTAATAAATTTCAGAGCCTACAGACAACGCAAATGTCAGCTTTGTGAAATACAAGAGTGACTACTACGTCAGCACTGAGACAAACTTTATACACAAAGTGGACCCAGAGAGCCTTGAAACTATGGAGAAGGTAATACACACGATCATTATACTGTAATAAATTATGGTAAAATATGACTACACAAAAGATACATAATGTCCAGTTTTGCATTTAAAATTGTCATTGAGATATATTGAATTGGTAATTTTAGTAATCTCTGCATGTATAACAATTAGAACTTCATCAAATTAAACTAGACAAATCCTACTAGTTGCTAGTAAAGATTTTAATTACAATTAGGTCATTTATCAGATGCTTTTATCACTTTATTTTATCTCCTTTTACTGTCACATTCTTTATTAAGTGAATGCACTTGCCCAGTTATACAGACATAGAGATTGAGGTTTGACTCTCCACCCACCTGTATAGGTGGACTGGAGTAAGTTCATCGCTGTGAATGGGGCGACAGCCCACCCTCACTATGACCCTGATGGAACCGCCTACAACATGGGCAACTCCTATGGAAGCAAAGGTCAGTTCAAATGAGTATTTCTAGGATGTTTTGGAAACACAAAAATTGTTAAAAAGAACACTGTGTAGGCTATTATCTGGTATCATTGTGCAATTTCACAAATATTTTACAATTCGGGTTTATCACCAAGCCCTTTTGTCAGGTCGCTGCCTCGAAAAAGCGTAAAAGAGTATATCTCAAAAACTACAAGGGCTATACAGATTATCTAGGTACCAAAAGAAAGGTAACACCTGTGAGATTTCTCCTAATCAATGTGGAGTTAATATGGGTCAGAGTACATGAAGCTAGAACACAGAAATAGAAGGAAGATTTCATTTTCGCCTGACAGAAAATCATGTTTTACAATGAATATTTTATTGAAATTATGCAGATGAAGCCCCAAAACACTTTAGGACCATATCACAAAATCTGATGAGACTATGTGTCAAGTTTAAAAAAAAATTACGATCTTTGCGAACTTTGTACGAAAAGTGAGCATAAAGTTTATGATATCCTTAATTATTTGTTTAGGGTTGGAATTATGTTTATTTGGGCAACAATGGGCTCAATAGCTTCACAGTTGAGACCATTCTCTTTCCAATGGTGTGTTACATGACTGTTTTCCACACATGTTTGAAGGGCTAATGACTTCATTGTTTTCCAGGAGAAAGATAAAGACACTTTAAACCCTCTCGGGAGCAAACATCTGATGGAACTGTTTACATTTTGCTAAAACTGTTCCAGCCCCACTGCACATTCCAGTTTAACTGCAAGCAGATTAAATGCAAGAATTAAATCGGTTACTTACTAGTGAATTGATGTTAAACCCTTCCCTAGTAAGGAGCAAGAACTTTCCTTTTCAAAACCTTTACGAGCCACCCTCTCATTCACTGAGGAGGGTGTCAAATCCAACACACTGTATTTATTCCACATTTCCATATTCATATATTCTTTAACCAAAAGAGAATAGGGGACAGCCTGGACGAAAGTAACACTTTTTATATAAACGTCATTTAAAAAGATAAATTTACAGACCTAAACTAATTTTCGTTGTGATCCACAACTTGCATGTGTGTTCCATTAATACCAGCAGCTGGTTTTTGAACAGATGTTGCGCATTGTTACTTTCGTCACTGTCAGTCGGGATGAAAGTAACACAAGAGTGGGACAGAAGTAACATAGTGTAAACGGTTTAAACTTGAATTGTTTGTTCTTATTAAAATGTCTGACAATGTCCTTCTTAATATGTAATTGCAAACATAGTATTATGTCCTTTTTATCTTTATCTTATCTAAATGATTACATTTCATTTTTAGAACATATGCTATCCTAACAATCAATGACAAAAACAACGTATTTGTATTTATTTATTTTTCAGACCCAGGTAGATCAGCCCATTAACACATTGTATTCCCTTAAATTACTGCTTAGAATCATATTGAGAGATTTACAGTTAAATAGAATTTATTTGAAAAGATGAGGGTGTGCCTGTGCTTCACATCTGATGCAGACGTTTATGCTAGAGATGTCAAGAAACGCCCTCTTACAGGCTACTTCAGGGTCGATCAGACATCTCTGTCGTTCTCACCCTGACTCTTGGCATATTCAATATGAAATACAGACAGTGTGACCGCATCAGCAGCTGGGCGAAAGAAACGCTCGTTTTTACTCTAGAGCTTATTTGCAGTAAGTGTGGCAAACCATGGTCAAGCTAGCCATCATTTGAATTTGCATGGTCAAGTAAGGTCTTGAATTTATTGTGCTCCGTTATTCTGAACATTACGGCAATTTCATAGTCGTTGCTGGAAGTCCCGTTATCCCCACAGGTCGAAGTATCTAAGATGTGCTTTTAGTAGTTTGTCCATCTTCTGAAAATTGTAGTTTCACCACCGCAGTCTATGCGACAGACCCACGTCAATAACATCCGCTGTCGCACAATTACGTAGCCTAGCAGTCGGATTCTCCTAGCGCCGTGGTTGTCTTTTCCCAAGTCCTTATGAATTCTCCTTCACATCTTTGCTTGACCTCATGATGTTTTCAATCAAGGTCAAAGAAAAGTGGTTAAGTGGTGTAGTGGTTAAGTGGTGTAGTGGTTAAGTGGTGTAGTGGTTAGGATGTAATTTTATTCGGCCGCAACCCCAATATATGTGTGTGGGGGTTGTGGTGACTGCCAGCATTCCTTTAAGCTCTCTTTACTGATCCAAAATCAAACCCCAGAATGGGCCGAAATATTGGAAAGCTGACGCAAAGAAATCCTATTAGGATTATGATCTCTCATCACCCCTACCACTAAGACCGGGTAGATTTAGAGAGTAAATGTCCCACCCATGTGTTTTCTAAAACCACACACTATGCGATGGGTAATTAGTAGTTAATTACTACATAAGTAGTGCATGAATATTATTTGATAAATAACGTGTTTAAACCCAATACATGTTTGCAATAAGAAGACAAGGTTCATGTGTGATTTTTTCCAGGAGCCCTGTATAACATCATCAGTGTACCTCCGGAGAAGAAGGACACCAAAGACACTCTACAAGGAGCCAAAGTTCTTTGTTCTATCATGCCTGCAAGCAAGTCCCGTCCCTCCTACTACCACAGCTTTGGTAAGCCATGGCCTCTCCGTCCTTTAATAGATCTGATACAGTACAGCAATGTGTTTCGAGGCTATTACATTGTATATCAACCTGTCCTCCTTCCAGCGATGTCCGAGAACTATGTGGTGTTCATTGAGCAGCCAATTAAAATGGACCTGTTGAAGATTGTTAAGTGCAATCTGCTGGGGAAGAGTTTGAACGAGGGCATTTACTGGGACCCCAAGCTAGAAACGGTCTTCCATCTTGTGGACAAGCATACCGGACAGGTGAGCTGTACTGACAAGGAGGAATAATAATTGATCTCTCCCAAAACTAGGCTATTTCATGTGTTTATATTTCCCCCCTCTACCCCAGGAGAGTTCAGTGAAGTACTACACAAAAGCCTTGTGCACCTTCCATCAGATAAATGCCTTTGAGGCAGACGGCTTGTTGATGCTGGATATGTGCTGCTCTGACGACGGCCAAATCCTCAACAATTACCTCATGCAGAACCTTCGCAAGTCAGGAGAAGCCCTGGACGAGGTGAGCACGAAGCTCATCACTTTAAGCCTCCGTTCATCTTAGAGCTCTTCTTAGAGCTCTTCCCAGGTTGAAGTTGAGATGCTCCATCAAAATGTGTCAATGATGTCAATCAAACAGGCATGCCCACACAGTCCCAGGAAGGGGCTAATAAGCCACAATAACTCAAAATACCTAGTGAGGGCTGACTTCTTTCAAATAACGCATTATATAGGATTATATATAACATTTAACTTAACATTTCAGTTCAAATTAGTTTATTTTTTAAACAAACTATTGCATAGTATGTCTTTGTGTAATGTCTACAGTATAGTACACTACACACCTTTTGTCAGATCAAACCATGCATTCTAGATACATGGTTTGGTTACATAAGCAAAATATACATAACTCACCCATAAACATAATAAAGGTGCTAAAATATTATACGTGCCATGTGTTTCATCCAGGTTTATAATACCATGGGCAGGTCTTTTCCTCGACGTTTTGTTCTACCTCTAGATGTGACCAATGACACACCAACAGGACAGAACCTCAATACACAGCAGTCTAGCCTTGCAACCTGTGTCAAAACTGCCGCAGATAAGGTGAGTTGTACAGTGGAATCAAACATTTGGTAAACCCTCAACTCTGTAGCGTCTTCATCCTTCATGCCCTGTGTTCCGATCGGCTCTTTCCATTATGTAATTTAGCAGACTTTTTTCAAAGCAACTTGCAGTGAGCAGTTAAGCATCTTGCTATTATCTTGCTATTAGCAGTTAATGTGGATGTCTAACGGTATGATGCTTAGTAACTAAGCTAGCCCTGATGACTGCTGATGTTACTGTTCTAACAGAATGTGTGTACTTACGATGAATGGCGTATGACCTATTCAGCTATTGACAAATGTACTTTTTACATTTCTAATCCAAAACATTAATGCAGCTAAAAATATACACTATACAATGTGATTCTGCAAATCAAAGTAACTTGAATACACAATAGCAGCAGAGATGGAGATCAGCTTTGTAGACAAGTTGAAAGTGATAGATTTTTGAGAAATAATAGAACAAAAGGATTTCTCGATTATTTTTTGCTGAATGTCAGACTTAATATTAGTTAGGTGAGGAAGCTACAGTGTCGAGGATTTAACAGTTCCACTTTAACCCTATTTGCCCACATTTTAAAAGATACTCTGGCCTTTCCACTCCTATGTGGACACATCCACCTTATTTATGAATGCGTAAGGAAGGTGTTCGATTTATACAAAATATATTGTTTTATATTTAATGTTACTTATAGTGCAGCCTAAAGGCAGGCCTGCCCTACGTGCGTGAACAATAAACAAGATTAATCAATAAATGTGTTTCCTGTTGTTGCGTTGGAGAATCAGGTGGACGCAAACTCATGGCAGAAATGCGTTGGTGGAACAGACACTTAATCCGCTGTTCACGCATGTGTGTTCGCAGGTGGTGTGCCAGCATGAGGATCTCCATGGCGATGAGCTGCACAAGTACGGAGGCCTGGAGTTCCCTCAGATTAACTACAGCCGGTGCAACGCCCGCCCGTACCGCTACTTCTACGGCTGTGGCTTCAGGCACCTGGTGGGAGACTCCTTGCTCAAGACGGACCTGAAGGACAAGACCCTCAAGGTGAGAGCCACGCTTGTTGGAAACTCATTCTTAAAGGGATAGGCAGAAGGGCAGTTGCAAGAAAAAGTTTGTAAATGACCTAGATTCCTGTAATGATTACTAATACATGGGGTTTTATCTCAATCTCAGTTCAATAATTGGCAGGCACATGCTACTTAAACATTAAATAGAAGACTGTCTTTTGTATCAAGGTATCAAAATGATCGCGACCTTAAGTGGCTTGGTGAAAACTACTACAAACTACAGTGTGGTGTTAGTCTGGCTTATGTTGCATAGCATACTGTATGTATGAGCTCAGGTGTGGCACCAGAAGGGCTTCTACCCATCGGAGCCTGTGTTTGTGGCCTCGCCTGATGCTGTGGAGGAGGACGATGGTGTCATCCTGTCAGTGGTTCTCCACGCCTCACAGGTACAAACTGCACT
>JAOEHI010000006.1:3746434-3756865 GCA_025447815.1 Percopsis transmontana | reverse complement strand
AGAGAAACACACACAGAGAGAGAGAGAAACACACAGAGAGAGAGAGAGAGAGAGAGAGAGAGAGAGAGAGAGAGAGAGAAACACAGAGAGAGAGAGAGAGAGAGAGAGAGAGAGAGAATTTCCACATTTAATTTCCCAGGAAATATGCCAAAAAAGGACAAATGAAGTGGTTCATTGCTTGAAGTGAACCACTTACGATTGGAAGTCACTGGTCAAAAATGTGGAGATCTACTGCTCTGCGAGTGTGTTGCAGCAACTTCTCTTGTGGAAAGGCACCAACCAAATTAGATTTGTCAGTTATTAAGAGACAAAGAATGAAGCGACGACCCGTGGTGGAAACTTTTACGGATCAGTGAGCTCAAATTTGACATTACTGTTTCACAAAGATGCCAGCATGACAGAAGGTATGTTGACAAGCAGTATGGTGATGTGAAACACTGTTATATGCAGTGTCACAATCATAACAAAAAAATAAATATAATAAATAATTAATAGAAACACATCTTTCTGTGGTGCATGGAAAGTTTTACTGCAGAACCACTTGAAGACATTATACTATACAGGCTGCCAAAGTAAACTGCTTCTGTTATGCATTTCAAGGGTGGTAATACAAATACTAACTTGTTTTCGTTCATTGTATTAAAGGGATATTGAACTTTTTGTTAAACCATCGACTCTGTAGCGTCTTTACCTCAATATTAAGTTCTCCTGCTGATGGTTTGGACTTGCTGATAGTTCGGACTTTCATCATTTCTAAAAAAGAAAAAAAAAAAAACCCTACTTCCAACGTGTCTACAAAGCTGATCAACATCGCTACTGGTAGTATGTATTCAAGAAATGTCAGTTGAGACAGGAGAAATGAAGTCCAAGTCAATAGAGGCTGAAATAAATCAATAAATCAATACAAATAAATGTCCAGTTCAGCACCTAATGAGATGGGGGGGATTATTTCCACATCAGCCAATGATCAGCGCGAGGCGTTGCGTTGTTATGAGCTCCGTTAGGTAAGGACGCTACAGAGGTGGGGGGTTTAACAACTAAATGCTAATCATTACAGGGTGTAAGTGGCGCGGTACAGCATGGGCAGGCGGGTGTCACTCACAGTGGCCCTGGCCTCGGCGATGAAGAACAGTTCGGTGAGGGCTCTGTGGAGCGGTAGCAGCACGGTGATGCTGGTGGGGTCCTGGCTCAGGCTGCTCTCCATGGACATGAAGAGCTGCCACAGAGGTCGCAGCAAGGTCAGCTCACACGCCCTGGGAGCACAGGGGGAGACACCAGTCAGACACACACACACACACACACCTACCGATACGATCTAATGACTGTGATCTAAGGTCAGTGGGAGCACCAGATCACGGGGGGTAGCATGGAGACGCTGGCTTCGTGGCTAGACAGAAACCGAGGCTTTAGCTATGCAAACGACGTGCATATCCTTCACCTCATCACCACGGCAACAACGGAGCCATTAGGCCTACGTGAAGACTTTATGCAAAGCTTGCGTGAGAGCATTTTAGCGCGTCTCCTTGGACAACACGCACCTCTGAGGTGAGGCGGAGTTCGTCAGGACAGGACATGGAGTATAGGCTTCAAGCATCCGACGCTTTGTCATAAAACACTGTATTTTATGTGTCTCCTCTGGGCTACCATACCGTCTCACCTACAACTAAATCAATGACTCGCTCAATAAGAAGCCTATGCTTGACTAAGCCAAGCAGAGCCTGTGATAATGGTACAACAGTGTGTGAAAAAGGAAGCGAAAGAATGAGAGCGCACAAGAGAAGCGGGGCCTTACGTCTGTGACTGACACTGCAGGAGGCGGAGCAATAAGTGGATGGCTTTCAACCGCTGGCCCCCGGTCTGCCGGCAAGCCACGCCCACCTGCCACTCCCAGATGTCAGCCAGAGGGAGGTGGCTGATCACCTGGCTGTCGGCCAGCATTTGCTTCAGGATTTCAAATCCTGAGTAAAAAGGCAACCTGGGGTGGGTTATGCATGTACCTGTTCAGTCAGACGCCTGTTAGCTCTTGTGTAGCTATGTACCTGTCTGGAAGCGCCCGCGGTGCCCTCCGGTGACCGTGAACTTGTAACCCCACTCGGTGTTGCTCATGTCAGAGACAAACCTGTAGTGGAGGGTGTCACCTGAGAGAAAGACACACAATTCACAGGTCGATAAAACGTCTAAAAGCAACAGCAAACACATGCAGTATTCATGTGTTCAGTTCATGCAAACAGACATGAGACATCGTATTCAGAATACCGTCTGCTTAACAGCGGGATGTGTGTGGACGTAAACATCGTCAGTTAACGCTAAAACCGCCCGGGCAAAGACATTTCTGTTTACCAGGAATCTCGAAGTCGCCCCATTTCTGAGGGGAGCCGCTGAAGTTGTGGACGTCCTGGATGAAGTCACTGCTGCTGGACACGATGAGCTCGTCGCAGCCCTCCTCCGTGTTGCAGCGGGGGTCAAACTTAACTGACAGGTAGATGGCTCCGGGGATATGCACCTTGTCCTGCAGAGAGACCCAAAGGAAAACCTTACCACGGGTGCACTTTGAATACACACAGAGCGAAGGGGGAACGATAGAAACAACAGTCTAGTAGGGGTTTCAAAGCTCTCTTGCACCTTTTCTTGCATGTGTTCTGATTGGCCACTAGGGGCAGGGCGGTGACGAAGGTAGGTTCCCGTACCTCTCACAGCCTTACTGGATAGGTGCATGTTGTGAGAACTAGCTACATCGCACCGACACGTCCCTATAAGTTATGTTCTCATTTGCACCGTTCGTACGAGAGACACTTTTATGGAGGACGGAGAAGGTGACGGGTGCTAACCGGAGGTTCAGGTGGCGATCAGGCTGCATTATATTCTAGTGAGCAGCTCGGGATTATACCACTGGCTTATACGCGGGGCTGAACATTATTGTGTGGAACTATAGCTAAAAGTGTGCATCTGGTTTGGAAATTATACTGTTTTTAAGTCTTTATGTAGGGGCAGACTTTTAGTCAGTATAGATACGGTCATATCTGTACTGACTAAAAGTCTGTTGCAATGCAACTGTTCTATGTAACCTGTCCTCCCATCCAGACGATAGCAGTACAACGTCTGCTCAAAGTAGTTCCTCTTAACCGAGGGTTGTCATGACGACTGGAAGTAAAGCGCCGACTCTGCTAGGGCATTATGCATTGACACAAAATGGAGGATTTAACATTAAATGCACAATCTTATGCGCTCCCCCCGTTTCACATGAAAAGCGAGGCATGACAAGCGAGGCACAGGGCGAGGCACAGGGCGAGGCACAGGGCGAGGCACAGGGCGAGGCACAGGGCGGCCTGCGTAAAGCGACCTGGATGACACCTAGTGACTTGCGAGGGGTCACTCTCTCACCCACCTCAAAGTTGGTGTTGTTGTCGTAGGGGTGCTTGGACTCCCTGACCTGCACGGCCATGACGGGCTCCTCCATGAACTGGCAGGCGGTGAGAGACAAACTGCACAGCATGCTCTGACTGCAGCCCTCCAGCACCCTCTGCAGGATCTGACAAGGCACAACACAATGTAACGTATAGGTTCTCGTGTAATGTATGTGGTAATTAAATACTCTCTACACACTAGCCTTGTTGTAATCACATACTTATGTTCCTTTTATGCAGCTGTGGTACCCATGTCTATTTGAACCCAGTTGACTATTCTACTGGTAGCACTAAAATGTCTAATCATAATAAAATCATGACCCATTAGGACTATGCTAGCATCGTATATTTAGACCATAATACTACTAAATTACAATGTTTCGTTTCATTTCCCATGTTCTCCGGGAGTGACGCCAACCTCCTACGGACGGCACACAGAGAAGACACTACTCCCCGTTCCCTGCTGTCAACCGCCCCTTCTGCCGGCTCACCCTCTCCCAGAGCGGCCTCTCCTCCAGCTGCATCAGCATGTCCAGGATGTAGGCCATGTGCGAGGCGCCGCTCAGCTCCAGCTCCTCCTCGCTCAGCGGCGCCCCCGCAGGCCAGTCGGCCAGCAGCGAGGCCAGCACGTGGCGGGCGTACAGCGTGGCGATGGCCTGGTTGACCTTCACCAGGTACTGCCGAACCGCCCGGTTGCTGCGCACGTCCAGCTCCTTGTGCAGCAGCGCCGAGCTTTTGGTGCGCCGCTGCTTGGCGTAGCTGAGCTGCAGGTCGCTCTCCGAATGGGTGATGAGCTTCTGGGCCACCACGTTCACCTCCTCTGTGGCCTTCTCACAGCGGCTGGGCTTGGACTGTGGGGGCAGACAGTTGACATTTACTTTAGGGGCGAAGTGGTTCTAAGCAATTTCGATTCAAATGTACATTTACGGCGTTTATCTTTTATGGAAACCTACGTACTATAAGCACATCTGTTAATATCTGAACAGGTCATACGCCATTCATCGTAAGTAAACACATTCTGATAGAAAAGTGACATCAGCAGTCATCGGGGCTAGCTTGGTTCCTAAAATGGGGTTTTTTGCTGCACAAATGTAGTCACACACTACTGTATATGAAGCACTGAAAATGTATGCACATTTTATAAAAGATAATAAAGTCATAGTAAAAAAAAAAACCGAACAAACAAAGCTAAGGTAACCTATGTGTACAAAGCATTGAATGAAAACCTCAGATTGCAGTGACATTAGCATGTAGCAGCCATCGTAACACAGCTTTCTCAGCTGTAATAAACCACAGCGATGAGCGGGAAATCTCAAGCAGGCCTCTGAAGCAGGCCTCTGAAGCAGGCCTCTGAAGCAGACCTCTGAAGCAGGCCTCTGAAGCAGGCCTCTGAAGCAGGCCTCTGAAGCAGGCCTCTGAAGCAGGCCTCTGAAGCAGGCCTCTGAAGCAGGCCTCTGAAGCAAGCCTCTGAAGCAGGCCTCTGAAGCAGGCCTCTGAAGCAGGCCTCTGAAGCGCTCACCACACAGGAGACCACAATCATGTCGGTGTCCACAGCCTTGGTGCTCCTCTCCTCGGAGCGAGGCCGTCTGGTGGGCTGCCACTTCTGGGCCAGCGTACGGATCGTCTCGTCCGTTTTGATCACGTCTCCGTCGAATCTGAGAGAGAGAGAGAGAGAGGGGACAAAAATGCACCATTAGCGCTCCCATGGAAAACCACAGTTTATTATATAGGCCTAACTGTATAAAGATGCTGACCTCTTCTGCACTTCCAGGAAGAAAGAGTCGGTTCTCTTCATCTGCAGCTCGTAGACGGCGCGCAAGATGTGAAGAGGCGCGTTTAAGGCATCGTGGGTAATCTGCAATAAACAGAAGAATTGTTTAGTGTTTAGAAATGAGTCCCAACGGACATCAACATTCAGCAGGCAAATGATGGCATAGGCATATCATTACACGTTTATTAGCATTTCATAATGGGCAGGGCATATAGGAAGTTTATACATGCATGAACCCTGAGCAGAATTAGTGTTCTGGTTGCAAGGCACTACATTTAGCACACCATCCCTTTAATATTAGGACTCATTATTCAGAACCTGGAAGCAGATCTTGGTCTCCTCGTCCAGGCCCTCCAGCGGGTCGGGTCGGTTGGGGTCGGGGTCCTCCGCGCAGCAGCTGGAGTGGTCCGAGTCGTGCTCCTTGTCGGGCTCCCTGTCGTCCCGGTCGGGGTCCTGGGCCATGGAGTGGATCTCCCTCTTGGAGGAGTACAGCATGATGGAGAGGATCTCCAGGTCTCGCAGCAGCCACAGCTTGCTGAAGCCCGTCCCCTTGCTGCACTTCCTCACCAGCAGCTGGGTCAGGCCGGACTGCTGGATGGCCTCCTGGGCCTGCTGCACGCCGTGCTTCTGCAGCACACAACACGGCATGTTAGAGGACTGCCGGCTCACAGGGGCTTGCTACTCACGGACCTTCATCAGAGTGCAGGTTAGAAGGAGAGCTAAAGGGGGACATTCCTCAAGCGCCCAGAGTTACTCTCGTGGTTCGAACCAGCATTTGTTAATTTGCTTTGAAACTCTCTCCGCACTCATCTCTACTCCTCCCCATACAGCGGCCGACAGTGAGGTGGTGGCAGAAATGTCTCCTTTCAAGGCAACGATGGACGGTGGCTTTCTCTGACGTAATCGTAGCTATTATAATTCTATATAGTAGAACAACAATACACTGGCAACTTCCTATTAGCAAGGTTTGATGGCTTTAGATGAACATGGCAGTGAATGGAGAGCGCTCCTTTTTGGCATCACCAACGCAGAATAGAACGTTGATCCCCTGGTCAAGACGCTGCCCGCCTAACTGGGTGAGCACATGGGACTTCCCCACCTGTTAGATCATATGGGCAGAAGACTGCCACATTCACCCCTCCATCTGGCACACAACCCAGCGCGTTTCACATTAAGGGTCCACAGATCGTTAGGAATCGAAAAAAAAAAAAAAAAGGTTTAATGACCTCGTGTCTAACATGGCCCGCCGCCATCAGACCAGGTACCTTCAGTGTGTTGTAGAGGCCCTTCAGGGCCAGGGAGAGGACCCAGGAGGCCTCCACGGCGTCAGCGGAGCTGCTGTCCTGGGTGCTCTGCAGCAGGTGGCTGATGATTGAGGTGAAGTTGCTGAGGTAGCGGCTGAGCAGGGCTTGCTGGGTCCGCTGGCTCTCCGACGGGCCCGGCAGACCGGCAGCGCTGGAGTCCTGCGGCTGGATGAGCTGGTAGTCTTTGACTAAGAGTGGAGGGGGGGATGCACACAGATGGGGTTACTGATGCACTTGACAGTACCGTCTTAGTGTGGCGGAGGCGCGTTGTGATACTGGCCTCCTGCCCCCCCCGCTCACCTGTTTTCCTCTTGCGCGTCTTGACGTCCACCACGGCTGCGTGGTTCTTCTCCGTGAAGTGTTTCAGCAGGATCATGTGGTGCTGCTCGTTAGCGTTGTCGATAAATACGGACTGAGTGCCGATGCACAGCACCTGAGGAGAGACACCATGTCAGCTGCGTGGGATGGACAGTTCACTCATGGAGCCTAAAACCCAAAGCTGGGACAATGGTTTCGAGCTACTGTACCTCGGGGAAGCCCACTAGCACCAGCAGGGTGAACAGGTTGGTGCGCTTGAGTGTGTGTGGCAGCTGGTGGACGCAGTGGTCGGTGAAGGCAGCGATGATCACACACCACTGGGGACAGGCGTTCAGACTGCGTAAAATGTCGGCCACCGAGCACGCCCAGTCCAGGCCGATACGACTGCACGGCACAGGGAAGGGAGAAAGCGGTGCGACGCGTAAGCAGGCTACACCAGAGGAGAGCCGCGACGTGTTTGTGAGATTCAGACCCCTCACCTGTCTAGGCAGACGGCCCCTAGGCTGAACAGCAGCTGGGTGGTCTTCCAGCCCTGGGTGTCGGCCCCGGCCACCTCCTCCCCTCGACTCAGCAGTTGGCACTTGTCGGCCAGGGCCTCTGTGACGGCGGCGTCCGCCTCCGCGGGGGGGATGCGGAGCAGCAGCTGTCCCAGCAGGCCCAGGGTCAGGTGGTAGGTCTCGTTGAGGCAGCCGGCATTGGAAATGATCACCCTGAACAGCTGGGGCAGGATGGCGCTCAGGCTGGAGATAGACAGGGTGCTGCCCTGAGGACACACACACACACACACACACAACACCTGGCTTGTGAGAACAGCACATTTCACAGAGCAACCGCACGACTGACCGTCCGCGTCGTACCGGCCTGGCTGGGGGCAACATGGCCGCCAGCAGTCCCAGGATCCTCTCTCGGGAGCACTCTGAAAACACGTGCTCCTGCAGGGGCACCTGGGGCAACCGGCTCTCTGGGGCCTTGACCACGTCAGGGGACGGAGAAGTGGCCGTCTCCAAACCGGACTCCGAAGCTGAGAATGGGGGAAAACGTCGCATGTTTATCCACGTCACGGTCTATTCCTCTAAGCATTTAGAAGAACACACCATTTAAACGCCAAATTGAAATGGCGAAATAATCTCTTACGTCGGACCACCGGGGAAAGGGTGTCCTCGCTGGAGACGGAGGGGGTCTGGCTGAGGCTGGTGGAGTCCAGGGTGTCTTGAGTCACCAGCTTCCCCTTCTCCTCCTTCCCCGCGCTGGGAGAAGGAGACACTTCCAGGGTAGCAGGTGGAAGTGTCTCCACCTCTTTAGCCTGCTTCTCCTTCCCGGGTGCCTTGGCCTAGTGGAGGGTGAGCCCAGAAACAGCCTTAACCTCCTGAACAGCACACTAGCGGACATGCAGGAGAGAGGTAAGGCGCCACCTAGTGGGGGGGTGCTGTTCTTACCTTGTCCCTGGGCGATGAGGGGGAGCAGATAGCAGCTGTGCTCCCAGGTAGAGAGGAGGTGTCAGTGGCGGTGCTGAGCTCCTGGGAGGATACGGGGGAGCCGTGACCCAGCTCACTGTCGGAAGTTGATTCGTTGGAGGAGAGCAGGGCCAGTAAAGCAGAGGAACGCAGGCCTGAACCGAATACAAAGAGGCCATAGTTACAGTTACCGTTAGTTACAGCAATTGTCACCTCACGACAGGATGTACACTACGACAATGGAAACCATGATGGATTAAATAGTGTATATGCCTCAGTCTCTCTCATGTTCAGGTATGAAGTACTGTAATTATCCGCAAGGTTGAGTTTAACAAAACGTGTAAAGAAGTGCAAATGGCAATGTTAAACCTGATGCTGACACTCCTAAACGCCTTTGGTTTACTTTCACTTTGAATTGATACATTATAAATTTCCACCCTGTACATCACAATGTTCAATAAATAGGGTGTAGGCTGAATTTACATTAGAGTTTCAATAGAATTAAGATCTACAGGTGTTTGTTTAAAAGAAACGTAGCGATTCCAAGTGAATGGTAGCATCCCGGTATGAACATACCATCTTACTGCTAGGTGTTTGGATCTGTTCTAATAAACAGCAGCTCCCGAACATACGGTACCTTTGCCAGTCTGCCCCTTGAGCAAGCACTCGGTGATGAGCTGCGAGCAGAGCGTCTGCAGGGCCGCGGCCTGAGCCGAGGCGTCAGGGTCCACCGGCTCACCCTCTGGCTGCCTCTCGCAGCTCAGGTCTGACGTGTACAGGGAGAGCGCTGCGAACAGCAGCCAGGAGTAGTTATGGATGTAGGGCTGAATCAGACGGTGGCGGTCGCTGAGGCGGATGGTCACCATGGGGTACACTGTGATCCGATGGGTAGGCAGGTGGCTGGGTGAGGAGGGGAAACATCAAAACTAGGTTTGTTTCTTTCGGCTTTTGTGGGGGGGGGGGGGGTGCACGATGCTTTGAAGATTTAAATAATGTATTTGTATTATTATTTTTGATCCATTTTTATTAATTTTAATTAAATGGCCTTACATTTATTTATTGTTTTTATAAGTTGTTCACATGCTTTGGTTTCGTAGCAGTATAAAAAAAAAAAAAGCCAATTCTGATACGGATATACTATATCTGCTAGCAATGTAATTTGTTTAATGCATACATGAAAAGCATCATTTTAGAAGGGATGTCTCACATGGTTAGAACATGTAATTAAGTTAGCTACAGTTAACCTGTGGGCACTGGAAAAAAACAGAAAAACAACATTCTTTCGTCAACTAAACGACCTATTATCTAGCGGCAAGATGCATGACAGTGTTTCAACCATTATTTATATTTATGAATTCATTATTTCTATAATGAATTAATAAACTGTGCTGTAAATTGCGCTGTGCACAACACAAGCCCTCCTGTATAATCGTCCGGGCTCTAGTCAAAACGTTTGACAGCTACTGTTGGCGTTGGCGTTGGAGGTCATTTAAAGTGTGTCACCTGTCGGGGTACTTCATGGCACTGTAACAACCAACACACAGGTCAAAGTCGTCACACACGTTACAGTTGATCCTGCTGCCTACGATGAGGCCCATGCAGTGGTTACAGGCATACTCCATGTTCACCATCTCGTGGTCGTCCTCATGGCCCTCAGGCTTGGCGCCACCTGAGATAACGCAACAGCGTGCAAAAGCAGGTGATTGACAGACTGAGTTAAAAAATACCAGTTGATAAAATTGCAAATGACTCCGCTTCCTTTACATCAGGGCAAACGCGGCATTTCGTAAATTCAGGCTTTTCTCAGTAAAATGTTGAGCAAGGTCGTTTTAGGTTGTGTCCATTTGCCCCCACACAATTATCTGTATTCAAATCTTTTCTAACTTCCTCCTGGTAGATGGAGAGTGCGTTTCGTTTACCGTTTACACGGCCTGGCCGCTGCAGTGTCAGCAAGACTTTGTGACAAATTATAGTGAAATCTCTGACGCACATGGGGCGTAGCGTCTGTTGTCCACACAGAACCACATTATAAAGCGCTCTGCATGACTTGCCTGCTATTCTAGTTGGATCTGTTTCCTAACCACTGTGTTTTCTTTCATTAATTGTATGTATGCACTTGGACGTATGTTGTGAGATGTTGTGAGAAAAAGAAAGAAGAAAACAACACACACACACAAATA
>JAOEHI010000006.1:3733800-3745309 GCA_025447815.1 Percopsis transmontana | reverse complement strand
ATATATAAATACATATAAATAAATAATACATAAATAATAGATTGCACTTCATATCCTGCCACAGAAGGATGAGGAATCCTGTTGGCAGGATATTTCAATGAACAAGAGACAGTGTGTGTACAGCGTGTGTGTGTGTGTGTGTGTGTGTGAGGGCTCTATGTGTAATACACAGCATGTGACTGAGGCTGCTCACTGAGGAAGCAGGTCTTGCAGAGGTCCATGTCCATGCACTGCAGACAGCGGTAGCGGTACAAGGGGGCCATCCTCTCACAGCCATCGCAGGAGATCACCACGTTGAGGAGCTCACAGTAGCGCGCTATGAACATGTGCATCTGTGGACAGGACCAGGGGATCTTAGATACAGAACTTGATCTGTTTAACCTTCCTGACCCAGTAGTTAGCATTCTACAGGATATTTATTTGATGCATTTTGTGTACTGTGAACAACAAGAATGGTAACTATGTCCAAAAGTCATTACAAAGTCCTAGTCCTCAAATACAGCATTTACTCTCACACTTGACAGCTTAATCTCACTTAAGCACGACTAAAGAGGCTGAAGTCACAAGGTTTTGTTTAGAGTGTGCATACACCTATGGCAAATATTGATCGTTAAACCAAGGATAACCTTGTGCTCTCTCAGGTTTTTACATCATCCATCCACATCCTGTATAGAGACGGCGTTGACATTGAAAACTGTTGGTATTGAGAGGTTGGAAAACCATGAATCATTGGGAGGGGTGGAATGTGGGGGCAAGGGGCCAGGGTGCAACAAAGGCGAAATAAGTTTCCATTTCACTCTCTTATGTGCTAGGTTTTCAAACTGTGGGCTGGGATTCTCAGTTGGTTTGTGGTTTGCTTTATGTGGGGGTCTCAAGATATGCATAAAAAAATAAATAATAATTAAAAAACAATCATACATTTCAAACATTTGAGAGAAAAAAAGATCTAATGATAAGTATAATGATATGTGCATCCATTTGATTGATGGTCATGGTTGATATTCATGCACACCGACAACTGGTGAAGGGGTTCGAAACTGTGCTAGTGACAACAATGTACCTTTCTCCTGTCCTCCATGGAGCCCTCTTCGTCAATCTTGTCATACCACTTCTCAAACATGCCGTCCATACACTCATCCATCCACTCCTGGTTCTTCTTGTAGTCTGCTATCTCATCCTCTTCTGTCCACTGGCTGAACAACATGAGGGTCAGTACATACAGTATACTGTACATACATGGGTGTATAATGGAGATCTAACCTGTATTGTCAGATACTGTATTTAACTAAAAACAGCTCACATAATACCAATAAAAGCCAACAGCTCACTGCTGTTTGCAAGTAGAAGACAAAACATTTTAAAGTAATGGTCAAGGTTAAAAACTTTGTCTAAGCTGGTTTTGCTTGTTTGTATTTGTTAACTTAATATATGAACACCCTTTACACTAAATAATCCCTAAATAATGACATTATGTAAAACGTAAGGAGAAACAAACTGCGGAGTCCCTCCGCTCCACTAGGTGGCACCTTATTCGTGCCGTGCCTCTGATGATAGTACCTGATGGCAATGTCATGAACGCTGATGTTCTCCTGGGACATGCTGAGCAGGAGGTCAGGCAGCTTGATTTTGAGGAAGAGGGGGAGATCCTGCACCTCCCAGCTCATGTCCAGGAGGTGTAGCAAACATGTCTGTACGCAGGACAGAGCAGGGAGCAGCGATCTGGGCGACAGGAGGGAGGGACAGTGGTTATTTATAC
Organism: Percopsis transmontana; assembly: GCA_025447815.1. Taxonomy (NCBI): domain Eukaryota; kingdom Metazoa; phylum Chordata; class Actinopteri; order Percopsiformes; family Percopsidae; genus Percopsis; species Percopsis transmontana. The sequence continues at coordinate 3,743,553 of JAOEHI010000006.1, read as the reverse complement.
CCCGCCACACACAAATGTAATACTCGTGGATACGGGAGTGATTACAGTGCGGCAGCATGTATGAAATGGAGTGAATGGAGAAAGGGGGCCCTACTTCTCTTCGAGGCTGCTGAAGTTTTGCACTGCCTCCACCAGCATGAGTACCAGTTGGTGGTATGACTGCTTCACCTCATCTCTGAGCTCCTGCCCACTGCCTGATAGCTGGGAGAAATACCTGACGAGAACCACAGCTCACATAAGATGATATCGCATCATTGCACTTCAAATTTAAATGGCCTGTAAAGCACAAGTGACAGTGTTTAAGTTAATATGGCTGGTTTGAATATTTCTGAGCTTGATGGCAAGCGGTTCTATTCATACAATTTGCTGATAACAGCACTGCAAAAATACTAATCATAAGTAAGGTGTCACTTGGCCAGCCCGACATGTACAAGCAAAACTGACTTAGGAGAGTCAGGTGTGAAATGTCAATCGAGCAGTGCATGTCAAATGTGCAGCCAGTCAGAAGTCAGTGTTTTATAGACCCTATAAGAAGATTATTATATTTAAATAAATAATAAACCCAAGAATTAGTATGCTATTACTACTAGCAAAGAAAGCACATATAGTATGTTCTCTTATGAATACAAACAAGTTGCGCTGAAAGAGACTCATCATCTGTACCAGCAGAATACAAACAAAATGCTGACATGACACTGTAATGGTATTACCCAGTGAAGTCTTTCTGACATGCCAACAGCTCCTGTAGGAACAGGATGCAGGGGGCCTGGAAGAGGTGTGGCTTTCCAAGGGACCGTAAACACTGTTGCACCATCTCCAGGACTCTGCATACACTCTGAGCCTGGGCTTTGTTCAGCGCTAAGGTCAGCAAAATGCTACAGGGAGGGGAAAATAAAGACAGCAAAATTGAAAATTGGAATGATATTGGCGGCCATTTTAGTGCGTCCAACTAAAACATTGTTGTGCATCCAGGCTGTTAAACAATGTAGGACAAATTATGTATCGCCCAATTTCCACTTGCTTTCGCCGTATGAGAAAACATTCTGGATAAAACGGGCAATAGCTTTAAAAATCAAATGCCTGCGTCCGTCTCGGTCTACCAAGGGACGGTAAAGACTAGTAGACATTCACCTTGCTGTCGTGAGAGCCTGATCCTTCATGAAGTTGAGAATGTGTTTGAGTATGGGGTAGCGCTCTTTGACTGAAGGGGCTGCGCGGGGCTCCTCCATAGAGCGGTAAGACAGGAGTCGTAGGCGCCCACGACCGAAGGGGATTTTGCGCGGTAGGCCGGAGGGGGATGCTGGATCCCCTGTCTGGGAGGAGAGGCTCTCTGTGGAGCCCATGTGGCCCTGGCAGATGGGTCCACAGCCCAGTTCAGATAAGCAGTTTTGAGTTTGAAGCTGGGAGGTGTGGCTGCCTCCTGTAGATGTAGCCCTGGCTTCTCTTTCCCCATCGGCCTCTACGGTGTGGGCCGGGCCTGCTGGTGCAGGGCAGGCCTGGAAGTCTCCTTCGGAGATTGAACCCGAGCGGAGCAGCGGAGCACTGCTGCCCCCTGCAGCCTTGCAGGCGTCACTGTCCTGGCATGATGCGCCGTTGGTGACAAATCTGAACAGCAGGAGGCTCTTCTCAATGCACACCTCAGCTAGGGAGAAAGGGCATTAGTAAGCAACACAACAGATTATTAATGAAACGTCGGACATTACTCCAACTGGAGGGCTTACCCAGTGTCTCCATGGTAACCTCATCATGACACACGTCCTTCTCATCTGGACCATTCATTTTGCTTACGAGGTACCTCTGCTTCATCTCCAGCTAGTGATATGATACAAAGACATAATAATAAATAATAATAATAAAACTTCACCATACTTACAAGGTGCCCTAAGCAATGTTTTAGACCAAAAACTGAAATGTTTATTATCTTACATGTTTTAAACTATGTCCACTCACATGAGATGGAGTATCAACTCACTTCTTAGGTACAGCATGAGCTATTTTTAGCCACATACAGCGTAGCAGATATGCAACTCACCATCCATGTTTTGATGCCTTCTGCCAGGGAGAACACCTGCACAAAGTCCTCACTGAGGCACGACTTGCACCCCTGACTAACTACTCATACAGAGGCAAGATGGAAGGCAAACATCGTTCAATCAGTTGCGTCAAATTATCATCCAAGAAGCAAACATCATAAAAGTAAGTCAATAATTGAGCAGTGGTCATAGCTGAGCATTACCGTAGCTCTGTAGGGCTTGGTTCAGGGCGGGCGTGTGGTACACCATGGCAGCCCAGATAGCGTTCACGGCCTGGTCGACCTTTGACCCGGCCAATATCTCGTTCCTTATTGACTGCTTCCTACATGATAGCATGACTGTCCTCATCAGCTCTGTTCTGCTGTCGCTCGGCTCCTGATTAGGGTTCCAGCGGGCAAAGTCCTCCAGGAAACTCGAGAGCTCACCGTGAGCCCACGTCTTTTGTGTAAAACAATTCATGAAAATGCAGTTAGTGTGAAGAACCAGCGAACGTCAATCACACACACAACTACATTACACCTGCTACAGGGTACCTGGTCTTTGTGCGCGTTATTGCGGGTTGCGTCCCTTGCTTCGCACAGCCCGTGTCTGAGGATGGGTTTCCATAGAGGGGAGGACTGAACGTGGGCCACCTTCCCTGCTGGGAGCTCCTTCACGCTGCGGATTTCTGGAAGCAACAGACCATCGCAAAATAACCATACAGTATACATACATACATAATATACATATGTATATATGGAAGCGTGTTTAAAATTCAGAATGCAGGAACTGTCCATACAGTCCTTAATGTGACCCTGTTGGTTCTGACACAACAGGTCCGAGCAGAAGCTTACCGTGAGGAGACTTGAGGCCCATGGTTCTGGAGGCCAGGCGGCCCATGAGGCGAGCCACCAGCAGCTGCAGGTCTGACATCCAGGAGACAGTGATGTCCGGCAGGCCCAAGGCGATCACGGTGAACTTGTAACCCCACTCGTTGTTACTGCTGTCAGAGTGGAAGAGGAACTGGAGCTGAGGACCCGCGTCAAACGTTACCTTCTGAGGGAGGCCATAGAAAAGACAGACGCGTGTGAGTGGAGCGTGGGACAGACGGGTTTGATGTAGTCTTGCTCTCGGCTTTTCCATCAACTGTTCAGAGGGTGTCCACATCTTACCTTAGGCCACTTCTCTGTCCCAACCTTCATATCATAACGGACCTTCCCACCTCTGGCATCGGTGAACTCCAGGTAGTCGTATCTGTGGATAGTTCAGGCTGCAGGTAAATGTGCTGTTCCCCGGGAACCAAAACATTAACAGAACATCCAAGGTGTAGCCCAACCCCAGCAGTGACCTTTTCTCTGTCTCACAGCGTTCGTCAAACTCCACCTCGAAGGAGTTGGCCCCGGGACAAGCGAAGATGGTGGTCTCGTGGCGGCTGTTCTCATAATTATGAGGAGACTCCATGTTCCAGGTCCTCAGGACCACTGGCTGCTGGGGCTGTTGGCAGCTCTCCTGGTCAACCTGACAGGAACATTGTACATAACCCCTGGTTCAGATGGCTTCATAGCCCCTCACACACCTCTGCAACTCGTATTACAAAATGCATCCTAACGTTATGACCCATGAATTATAGGACCTTGTGACAGTCTAAAGTGGACAGTGTCCACTTGAGACATTCCAGTGGGAGGCTGACCTTAGAAAATATATCCCCAGTATCACTGGACAGGTTTTTTAGCAACTCCACCAGAGAAGAGAAGCTCTTCAGCAGTGCACTGTGAGGAATGTCCAAGCAGCACAGTTCCAGGAGGAATATCATCTGATGGGAAACAAGAGTTATTACACACACACACACACACACACACACACACACACACACACACACACTCAAGAGTAGGAGAGTCAGTGATGGCTCACAGCAAAGTCAAGCCTAGAGCAACAAGGCTGCTCAGTATAAACAGGCGAAAAAGTGTTACCAGCTGTCTGGTGACCACGGCCAGGATGGAGCAGCTCAGTTTGTCAGTGATGTCAGCACCGCTGTATCGCTCCAGCAGGGAAACTAGCACAGTCTTCGCACTGCCCAGAAACTGATCCACGTCTGTATGGAAAACAGGAGCTTTAACTGATGAATATACTGTGCATCACACGTTGCAGAAAAGGCAGAAGAGATTAGAACAGAACAGAACAGAATAATTCTGCATAACAATGAAAAGGCACTTGATGTTTATCAAATGCAAGAAGCAGTTTTCTGCATGAGACTCAGCCGAGTAAAAGAAGCCACATAAGGTCATTTGTACATTTCAATAGGATATCCCTGGCCAGCTGGGCAGCGGTGGTGGAGGCTCCTCCTTTCAGCTGCAGGTGGCACCAGGAGAGCAGGCTGCCTTGCAGAGCCCAGAAGAGGGAGAGCAGCACCATACGGCTGTCCCCGCCGCTCTCATCCACCATCATCACCTCACACTAGCAAAGAGGAAGAACACACGAGAAAGAGGAAGTGATAAATACACGCTGCACGTAGTCTGCGGATGCACAGGAAAGGAAGCAGCCGCTGTTGAAGGAGGTCTCACCTCTCTGGTTGCCACCAGTAGCAGAGTCTCCATGACGGACAGTATGGGGCTGATGTTAAAGTCTGAGGAGGCTCCCTTAGGGGGAAGCAGGAGGAGGCCGCTAGGATCCTGGTCACTATGGCAAAGGAGGAACAGCCAGGGTTCAGCCAGCGGCAGTGCGCATCTTTTGTGTTTAGCATGCATGTGAATGGGAAGTACATGTTGGAGTGTGCATGCAACCACAGCAGGCTTACCTGAAGTAATTACAAAGAGACGCAAAGGTCACCTTCACCGACTCTGGCTGGTCTTCCTCTGTGATGTTTTTCTGAAACACAAAACAAACTCCTTTTCACGGTGGCGCCCTATTATTGGTAGTGTTACGGTTCAGCCTGAACCCTGCTCTCTCCAGCCTCACCATCATGTGGAACAGTTTGTCCCTCCTGAGGTGTTTATCGGGGAAGAAGATGGCCGCTCCGCTGAGAAGGGCCTTGAGAGCCTCCTTCCGCAGGGCTTTCTCCGCCACCGCTTCAGTCTCCGGACCATCCACGACTGACGAAACACAAGGGACCCACTTTAATCTCACACATACAGGCTAGACTTCCACAAAGTCTGGGAAATGGATGCAATTACCCTGCTTTCCAAACTAGAGCAAAAGTAGCATTGGTTTTGTGTTTTGAGAAGCAGGGTTACTCAAATAACCCGAAGTTTCATGTTCTCTAGTGGACTGAACAACAACAGAACAGGCTTACTGTGGCAGAGGTGGGTGTAGAGATCGAAGATGGCCCGGCCAGGGTCCGGCTGAGGCTCAGCACCGCTGGAGGCAGACGAACAAGCTGCTGCCCCCTCCTCTACGCCCTTGATCTCCTCTGGACCGAGGGCCTCCAGCGGGTTGGGAAGCATGGGAAAACAGTTCTGCAGGAGCTGGAGCAGCAGTACCCGGCTCTTTATCACCTCCTCTCCCTCACTGAGCATTAACACACACACACACACACACACACACACACACACACAAAAGTGATTGGCCGAGCTAAAAGGTTTGTCGGTGGCATTGAGCATGAGAAATGAGTAACAACTCACATCTGCCATAGTTTACTGTAGAAGCTCCAGAACAGAGTGACGTTGAGACCGCTGAAGTCCAGCAGGAACTTCTGCTTGAACTGCGTGGCATCCTAGAGAGCCAGAGAGAGACGGCCACTGTAAAAACAGTCACAACTCATCGCCACCACTATTGACCACTATTGCGAGGCGTGGTTACTGAACTGTGTCTCTGGTCAGCTGTTGGATGAAGAACAGAGTCTTGTTGAGCAGAGTAAGGCCGGTGACGGCGTCCCCCTCGGAGCTCTCTCTCTCCGGGCTTAGGTCGTCCAGGTCTCCCAGCCTCTCCGCCCCGGGACACAGGTAACCGCTGAAGCTGAGGGTCTGCACCCCCAGGCGCTCAGCAGACTCCTGCCTGGCACACAGGAACTTCACCATCAGGAACTGTTGGCCACAGAGCAGAGGATTAGCACAGGAAAGGCGAGTGGGTCAGGGTGTAGTGGAACACGGGAACATTTATTTAGAAATATACAAAACAAGAGTCATTTATTCATAAGGAAACGGCAAACAGAATGGCATAAAGCGGGTGTCACTGCTGAATGGATGCAGAGACAACATCAGCTCAGACCTTTGCAATGCGACACTGCTGCAGCTTGATCTCCACGTCGTTCCAGTCATCCTCGAGCTCGAACCAGCCAATGGGCTCGTCCTCAGAGTGCGCTGGAATCCTCACACTGCAGGGTCAGATGACAGTGAGGGTCTGTAGGCCGCTCACATGCACCACTTAACACACAGAGCCCATATTGGTGCACCTTAAAGTATAACTATAACTAACGTCAGTGTTGTTTCACATTGTGCAGTTGAAGATGGTTCTAAAATGCCCTAAGTCTGCAATATTAACAAACTCATTTACAGTGGTTGCATCAACTAAACCACATTTAATGAAATTTTGGTTTTTTAATCCTATGGGATTTGGGTCAATGAGCTGTGCAGCAATTTATTAAAGCCTACACTTTGCCTTCTCAAATTATCTCCTCCCTATTGTTATAGTAGCACATCTTTTAGATTGTAACTGCAAAAACAGTCATCTAAATTGCTCTTCCCTGGTTTCAGCTTTAGAAGGCCACACTACATGTGGGCTGTGCTACAATCATTTTGGAACACTTTTAGTGAATAAAGGAGAACTATAACATCCGGCTGCGACAACAAACGGCATTCCTTAAAGAATGAAGCAAAGCTATGTCAGCTGTAATTAATGAGATGCGTACTTGTCTTGCACAAACTCTTTGTAGTCCTTAAAAGCCCACGAGTCATATTTCTTGAACCTTTCGAAATGCTTTTCGGCATCAAAAGGCTCCCCATCTTTATAAGCGAAAACCAAGCCGCACTTGGCTCCGATGGCTCCTTTTCGCACCTTATAACAGAAAGCAGAAGAGGAGGTAGATGCAGAAATGCAATCATACTCTCACTGTCATTCTTGCTAATACGGCGTGATCGAAAGCAGCCTCACTTTGATCTTCATCTGAGTGACCTGGAAGTTGCTCTGGTCCTCTGTAGACAGGATCACACTGGCTTTCTTCCTGCCGTTCTCTGTGAGGAACCCTGCGGAGGAATGGACATTCATTCATACATGCATGAGGGTCCAAGGCGCAGGCTTACACTCATACTAACGTTATTGATATTTTCTGTGGATTTCTGTAGTACCGTCCCCCGTGGAGGGCTCTGTTAGCATGTTCTCTGGTCCAGACTTCTCCTCCTTGCTCTTCACATCGCACGCCTGCAAATGTAGCTGGAGAGGTTTCCCTGGAAAAGGTTCAAAACAAGTCCTAATCAATGCGCTACTTGCAGCACTGCAGGCAAGTTTTTATATTTGAATATTTTATAAGTATTCACGCCCTGATGGGAACTGGTCCTGTTACCGTTGCGATAGAGCAAGCGCATCCTGACTGAGGCCATGGAGGAGATTAGGGACGACGCTCCGTACTCTGTGTCTAGGTGGACGCTAATGCCAGAGAGGGCCTGGAGCACTTTGGCTACACTGCCTCTGGACAGGGCGAAGGCTAACAGGGTCAACTCAGCCTCTGGGCTGACGCAGCAGCTACGGGGGCAAGAAATAAACAGTTAGGAGTCGTTGTGGGACACGCTGACTGGAGGCCATGAGGCCAGCATGATGAAGTCGTCAGGGACTTACTCTGCTATCCTGAGGAGAAATCCATCCACCTCCTCCAGGATGTTGGCAGAGAAGAACTTGGGGAAGTCGGTGGACGACGGGGTTAAAGACAACGGCGGCATGTGCTGTAAGGCTTTTCTAGGAGACGATCAGGACAAGACAAGCACTTCAGAAACACAGAACTGGATACATCACTGTGAAATGCATTTATATCACCTTCGTGATAACAAGCAGAACTTGGTGTGGAAAGTTGTGCTCAGACATTAGCTCTGCTAATGTATAAATACCACTAAAGTGTTTTTAATTAAAAATGAAAAAAATTGGTTTTACGTGACAGACGCAAAACAACAAAGAATAGTGTGTTAGTATACATTACAATGACACAATGACAAGAAAAGACCTGATAAAACATGATACGACTTCATAAAAAGGGCATCTCACTGTGTGCTCTGAAGGACAGTCTGGGCCAAAACGGGGTTAGTCTCCATGGAGGCCGTGACCAGGGATGTGAGGAGAGACAGGTACCAAATGGCAGAGGCGTCTGAGACAGACACCTCTTTGCTCTTGGTGATCTGATAACCCAGGGTCTTCAGGCCATGGATGCGAGTGTCACAGCCATCGCTCATACAGCGCTTGATGTTGATTTGGATGTCTGCGGTTTGTATAGAAAACAACAGATTAGTTAGTTATTTTCCCTGCATGGACAAATAAAGGAAGGGGACTGGCTAACAGATTGTGACCCACATGGGTGTGAGATGTTGGCATTCTCCAAGAGAGCAACATAGCCTGTGACGTTGCTTGGAACGCGGATGTCTCGAATCTCCTGCAGCGAGCGCCGGTTCTTCCCCACGGCGACAGACACCAGCTGAGGCATGTAGCTGTGGTCGTTGGAGGCCACTGCGATGGCCAGACGTCTCAACACTACGTCCGGTTTCATTTTTAACCTGTGCTTAGCAAGGGGACAGCAGACTACTTTAGGAAATGGAAAGCAAAAATCTTTGTTATGTATTTTCCATTATATTTATGTAGTTTATCATGTACTTTGCTAAGTATTTATAGCCTGGTTGGAGTCATGACATCTAAGACGTGAGCAGAAAAAAAAAAAAAAAAAAAAAAAAATCTTGCCTTATCCAATGAGAGCGTGCGCTGCCGTCCGACTGCCAGAAGGAGCCTGTTTCACCGTTGGTCATCTTGTGGATGTCGGTGGCATTGGACGAAGCCTCTATGAAGCTGTAACACTGAGTGACCACTTTGACCTTGTCCACCTCTGGATCACGGTTTAGTTCAGCTCTGTACTGGATGTCTAAATCTTAGAGGAACAAGAGAACATGAGGATTGACTCTTGGAGATGACAGACAGGATAGTCTGAGGATTGCCTAATGTTGCATTGTGGTAACAATGTGTAGCATTCAAATGTATTCTACCAATGCAAACAGTGCCTAGCTGTCTCCCATAATCACCTTTCTCCTTCTGCAACAGGAATTCCAGGTAGTCCTGAACCACAGTGCACCTCATAGTGCAGATACTGTTGTAGCCCTCTAGAAGAGGGAACGGGATGGCACTGCTGGGAATTCGGTTCCTGTGCAGAAATTTCAAGATCTTGGAAGCATGCGCCCCTAACCGGTCTTTGGACTTCGAGAATATGTCGACAAAACCTGGGAAAATATAGAATGAAACAGTTATAACATTGTATTCTTGGGCTTGATGCCAATGTAGATATTTGGGAGTAAAACTTTCAGATAATATATCTGCCACTCATATAATTTCTTCTAAGTAGACATTTCAGCAATTATGGTTATCAAAGAGAAGTTGTAACAAAGACAATCTAATATGAACTGTGGGCAATGGAAAAACATTTGATGTTCTTTCTGAACTAAACTTTCTATTCTCTAGCTGCAAGATACATTTTAGGCCTATAGCTTTTACATTTACATTTACATTTACAGCATTTAGCAGACGCTTTTATCCAAAGCGACTTACAATTAGTACATTTGTC
>JAOEHI010000006.1:3718130-3728295 GCA_025447815.1 Percopsis transmontana | reverse complement strand
GCATCATGTAACAAGGTTACTTTACCTATGTATTTGCACAACATTACTCGGATATTTATCATTTAAGCCTTAAAACATTATTATTTACATACTGCAAAATACTGTATAGACAAATAGACAGCCATATATCTGTGAAGTGTCAATACCGTCGCTCCAATATACAAGTAAGGCTCTGAATCAAATCTAATTTACAATATAGCCAAACAAACTATGATTTTCTACCTGGGGTCAGAGAGCATGCCTGCAGTTGTCTGATCACATGACTCAGCTCTCCCTGCAGATTGGCCCCGTTGGAGTTCTTCAGTGTCATCAGCATGCTCTCCACATCTACAACACCATCTCCTTCAGCATCAAACTGGCCAAAGGCCTAAATGAGGGATGACTACAGTGTTAACCAGGGCATGTATTGATAAACTCTAGTAACGTGTTAATAACAGACAATAGCTGCAACATAGGTCCCAAAGGAGATGTGTCAATCCTGGTAACAAACTTTGGCCTATAACATTCACTATGATAGCATACAAAAGGCCATTACTCCCTTTTTTAAATGGGATTTTGTGTCAGTTTTGTTTTGTGTTATTGATTTCCCATTTCCTGTCATAAGAGTGAGTTACTATAGCACATGAGTTAGCTGTCAAAACAGCTTTTGTATTAAGTCAAAGCTATTGCATTACATTTCCAGCCAAACAATGCTGAACACAGACTAATGAAGTCATTCATTAGTTAACCTATTCATTTCTAACCTATGGTTGAACAACAAATGCAGGCCTACCAACAACAAAGCCGCTTGTTTTGCTGTAACAGAGCTAAAGCAGAGTCCTGAATGACAATGGGCAGGCAGGACAAGCAAATGTAATAAACCAGTAACATCTTATATGCCATTCACTTAGTACTGTACCCCTGTGGGATTATGTCAAGAGATATTTAAGCATGACCCAATCTATTCTTGACAGTTCAAATCACCCATGTGGTAGATTAGTGTAAGTGAACGTCTACCACATGTATAACATACCTCTTCGCACTCATCCCGTGGAGCATCTCTGCTCTCTAACATTTCACAGAATTGTTCCACATTGACAGACTCCTCTCCTCGGCTTAACCGGTCCTCTAGCCACCGCACCAGAACCCCTTCATTCCCGGCCAGAACTGACAACGGAATAGCGACCCCTGAGTCGCTAACATGGGCCGCCGCTTCCCTCAGTCTAACTTGTTCCAAGAGGACTCCAGGGGTGGGTGGTCCAGTAGTCGGCACCGGGAGGTTATTTGCCCCTCTTCCGCTTCTTCCAGAACCAGAGGCTCCACCAGTTCCAACACCAACGGCAGCGGCCGCAGAGGCAGGACTGTCTTCCGCGAAACCTGGGCTCTCCGTTTCCACATCTTCTTCGTCGCCACTACCACCTCCACAGCCACTCTCTGTGTTGCCCATGTTGTTCAGCGGCCTAAGACAGGCGTGGACTATTTGCGGCCCAGCTGATATCAGTTTTGAAACAGCAATAATGTTCTGTACACAGACCTCTCTAACCTACGGTCTGACTGTTCACTACTACCGCATTAACGTTTACGTACAGGACGTAAAAGAGTTCGCAACGTCACTTGCCTACCACTGACACGCCATCGTTCGAGCATGCGCGTTGATATTGGTGATTATGTTTACGGAAATACCTGTTCCATTAAAAAATGATGCAAGTTAGGGCTACTGTGTATGGTTTACGAATGATTTTCTAGGTGAATAATTCCAAGAACACTATGCTCACTTATGTATTTTTCACTTTTTTGTCTGTATTATTAGCGATACTATTTATACGATTCGACTGGTCAAAAAAAGTTCGCCATGGGCCGCCACCTGTGTCGCTCATTAGCAAGCATGAATTATCACTCTACAATGGAGAGAAGGGGAGCAAGGGGCTATATCTGGCTATACTTGGTCAGGTATTTGATGTAGAAAAAGGACTAAAACACTATGGACCTGGCGGCGGTTATCACTGCATGGCAGGTGACTATACTTCTTATCAAGTGATATCATTTGCGTATATTAATGTATAATATTTGATACCATTAAGGTTCAACCCTCTAAAAACAAGCTTGTTAAAACTGCGTCTTTTTATTCCGCCCAGGCAAAGATGCTTCACTGGCCTTCATCACTGGTGATTTCACAGAAAGTGGACTGATAGATGATGTGTCCAGCATTCCTCCATTACAGGTGGTGGCAATTTATGACTGGTTGGCGTTCTATCAGGAGCAATACCAACATGTAGGTGGGTTTCCCCAACTGGCATAGCTCTGGTTGATGGCAACATTGCATACATGACTGATTCTCTTGCACTCAACATACTTGCATGGGAGGCAGAAAAGTCTAGTGGTAGGCGTCCAGCTGGGTTTGACTGGTGTCCCAGCCGGAAGGTCATGGGCTTGAAGCTCGGATTTGGCCCCCCATAAGCAAGATGCTTAACCCCTACATGCTCCTTGTAATAATTGGAAGTCGCTTTGGATAAAAGCATTCGCTAAATTACCTAATTTTAATTGTATGTATAAATAGTAACCTTTTCTTTTTAAGGTTGGTTAATTGGTCGGTTCTACAATGCAAATGGGAAGCCCACAGAGGCCCTATTACAAGTGGAGGCATTGCATTTAGAGGGCAAGCGACTCAAGGCCCAGTCCCAGGCTGAGAGGGAACGCTTCCCACCCTGCAACTCAGAGTGGAGCACATCCAGGCCGGGACGAGTGTGGTGTTCTACGAAGAGGTAGTCTCGCCCAGACAAGGGGTCACTCCCGTTTGTTGCAAACTGGGATTATGATGGTGCACATTTTCAAACTAGGGGTTGTTAGTATGCATCACAATACTTTGGCTGATGTGTTTTTGCTCTGTTGTAGTGGGGGAGTGGAACGAGAGTGGTCAGGCGTCCCCAGAAAGCTCTTCTCTCCGGGTTCCAGCAAACCCCGCTGCGTCTGCGTAGAAGACCCCTCTACAGCAGGAAACCCCAACCTGCAGGAATACGAGGGCTGCCCGCCACACTCCGACTCCTGTCGTGTTGGACAGTGATAGGCTAGAGCTCTCACCATATGGAAGCGGTCAGTCTGAAACTAAGGGGACTTAATGAGCTTTTCTTTTTTTAAATGAAACCATAAAAACACCCACAGTGAACAAACAAAATAAATATTATTTAGATGACCTTTATGTAAAGTTGTCTTCCCTTTCTCTAAAAGGATACACCAGGATGAGACAGGCTAGATATCTGAGCATACAGATACAATGTGCATAAAAGATTAAACGATGTGCGTAAAAGATTAACAGAGGCAAGATTTAAGTTTGTAACAATGACAAGCACAAACTGCATTAAGTACAAAACAGTTGTAGTGGTCAAAAATATCACATTTATCTGTACAATTTAACAATACCTAAAGCAGCCACACTACTTGGCCAATCCTCTCCACATTCACCCCAAAATGATAAAAAAAAAAAGTTATGAAATCTTGATAAAGTGCACCCTGTTAGGCTTAGAAATCAAGAAGCATTAAACATGATGGGTCAAGAGGCAACATTTCAGTTTACAACTCCCCACCAAGAGCTCACGACAGGCCGAAGTGGAATGTAATCCTTTGGTGCTCGATTTTGGGGAACAAATTTCATTATTACGATACCATGTAAAGGCTACAAACTATATGACGTGCATAGGCATAACAGGTATATTTGTAACATCATAGGAACTTGTATTATGTCCTGGAGAATGTTAAGACTCCTCATGGTAAAAAAGGTCAAACGAATGAGCTCTACTAAATCAAAACGGACTGATGCTTATGCATGGCACGTAGTACATATGTTCAACCATGTGGGTGGGGGAAATGAGAAGAAGCTAAACTCGCCAAACTCGCAATTGTTACCCAGCCGAGCAATTCATCGTTATGTGTTAGCAATACAGAATTTACTTGTAATTCTAAACATTCATTTTAAAGTAATTTGAACACATCTAAAAAAAATAAACAATCAACTCTTGTCCCTTTAATTCCTACAGGTGTCTCATCGTTGAACTAGTGAAAAAAAGAAGTACTAGGCTACAGTAATAAAGTCTTATGGGAAGGACTTGCCAAGAGCATATCCCGTCAGGGTCAAGACATCAGTACATTCTTCTCACATAGAGGTTCACCCTGCTCTTGGTGGCAAAAGGTGTTTTCGTATATTGTCCTGAGGTGTTTAGTAGGTACGTCACAAGCCAGTAGGCCCCTGGTGGTGGAACCCATCAATGTGTTGCAGACTTCCACAGCAAACTCCTCTGAAGGTGCCAATAAGTGTCATTACTTTTGACTGATTACAGTGCTTGTTCATGAATGATTTGTAGAGCTAATCATTACAAATGTCAATGAAAGGTAATCTGTTTGTAATCCCACAAACTCAGTCCAGCCTTCACACCACACCGATAGGATTCTGAATTCCACGTACACATGATACCTTGATCACAAGTAAATAAAATGACAATTTTTTTTGTTTTGTTTTTTTAAATTTCTACTTAAAGAGTCCCTCTAGAACATGAATAGTTTTTGATAGTGTGGAATAGTATGAAGGCTGTCCAGGGATCCTGCGTCAGTAACTCCTGCTACTGAAGTCCTGTCTCCATGCCTGACGACTGCTGGGCCTGGAGAGGGGAGAGGGTGGAGGGTGGCCAGGCTGCTTCATTAGGACACCCCTCCCAAAGTTAGCACATCAAAGCAGATGTCGCACACCCGCACAGGCTTGTTGAGCTCAAACTTGATAATGGGGATCTCCTTTATAGAGCACTTGTGGCACAGTAGTCGCCCACAGTGACGGCTGGAAGGACACACGGACACACACAATGAGAACACGAGACAAAACAGTAGTTCCCTTAAAACTTAATACAAAAAATGAATTGCGTGGTTTTGTTCTGCATCTGCTCATACTGACCAGTGGTGTTTCCGGGTTGTAACACCAAACTTGGCAATACATTCATAGCAGTTGGACCCGTCGCACCACGGAGGCTCTTTGGACAACATATCTAAACAAAAAGCAACATGCGTGAATTATTACGTCGCTTTCCCTTGGAACACTGCGATTGCGAACGCTTGAATGTGTACCTAGTAGGCGGAAGAGCAGCTGTTTAGTGGCCACTTGGTAGTTGAAGATATTGATGCCCTGATTGTTGTTGACACCAAGTCGAGCCCCAGCCCTCACAATGGCACGGCACAGGTTAGCGTTTCCTTTCATGTAAGCCAGAAGCAGAACTGAAAGACAATGAGTGGAAGCCTTGTGATTTCACTTTAGAACTATTCCGCTCTTTGACATGTGCACGTGAAAAGGCAGACAGTGCATGGTCCTGAAGGATTACTGTACCCGTGTTCCCTTCGTTATCTGGCTTATCCAGAGGATATTCAGGCATGCACTCCAGGAAGAGCTCAAAAATGGCAGCAGCGTTCTCTTTTCCATAATGTCCCAGGACGTGCATCGGTGACTGACCCCTAAACAGACAACACAGAGGTTACAGAGGATCGCAGGACACTGTAAAAGCAGACAACTTGCTGTGTGAGGTGGCAGGTAAGCAAACCTGAGATTAAAGGCCTCAGCGTCGACGGTGGACTCTGTGAGAAGGGCTCGAACATTGTTAAGGCGACCCTGCATCACTGCCAGATGCAGCGCTGCGGAAATATGAGCAGGGTGGAAAAAAGGTCATTTGGTCTCCAACTTGACCGATCGGTCACCGTTTAGCATGCAACTCAGCACCCAGGTCAGACCACACAGTTCTGTAATGGTGCTTACCATTGTTCCCGTTCTCATCCTCAGCTGCAAAGTCTACTCCATTCTCCAGCAACACGGAGCAAATAGTAGCCATATCCTGCTGGGCAGCCAAGTGTAGGGCTGTCTGTCTGTGTTTGGTCAGTTCATTGACTTTGGCGCCAGCCAGCAGCTGTAGAGGGGTAACACACACATCTTATCACTACAGCAGCAACACTTGGTACGACTAACGCAGCCAGAGGGAAATAGTGAAATGCGACGCTGTGTTACCAGGTTGCGGACAATGATCTCCGAACCAGCCTGGACAGCCAGGTGGAGGGGGGTGAGCTTGGCCGAGTCCTGCACCCTGGAGTTGACGTTAGCCTGGACGCTGATGAGAAACAGCACGCTTTCGATGTCCGAGTTCTGCACGGCCACGTGGAGGAAGTTGCGCCCCTTGTTGTCCACCTAGACAGACAGGAAGATCAGGTCTGAGGTCAGCGGGAGTCAAAAAGGGGAACGTTCAGCACTGAGGGGAGCCCAGCATGTCGCTGGTTGTCAGCACCTGCTCGGCGGCCCCTGGCTCTCTCTTGAGGATGGCCTCCGCAGCCTTGTTGTTCTTGTGGGTCATGGCGCAGGCGAAGGGAGTCATGCCCTGGCGGTCGCGTATGCTAAGACGAATGTCTGGATGGGAAATGAGCAGCTGGATAATAACACTGTGCTGGTTGCGAATGGCAACATGGATGGGAGCTCGGCCCTCTGCATCCTGTGGGAAATTGATAGACAGTATGAGGAGAGAGCCCTGACCCATTAATGATGCATGTTCTGGTTTGTTTCTGTTAAATTTGTTAGTCAAAGCGCTTTGTAAACTCTGTTTGTAAAAAAGTAATACTATTCAATCTAATAATTGAATAGTATTACTATTAGCATCATCAGTCTAAACAAAAATTCTCAAACGGCTCTGTATGTATTCTAATAAAATTTCCATTAGGGGAATTCAGTGTTAAATTGAAACAGAAAGCAGCAATTTTGTTTTGGTTTGCACTAGAAGGGTTACAATGGCAGCAATAACTGGATCTGTCCACTAGGTGACTCTAGAGCCTGCAGTATACACACTGATGCAACACAAAAATAAATGCATTTAAAAAAGGAGTGCTTTTTGCTTGGCACACCCATGACCAAGCTGAGCTCACAGTGGACTAACCTGTGCATTGACGTTGGCACCAAACTCTAGAAGGCACTGCACTACCTCCTCCTGGCCCCAGCTGCCCGCCAGGTGGAGCGGTGTCTGTCCGTCCCGAGCCTCCTCATCGCCCTCCCCATTAGAGCCTGGCCGCCTGGGGCTGTTCACGTCACAGCCACTGTGTGTACACGTACACGTACACACACACACACACACACACACACACAGTTAACACAGCATCAGTTTAAAAAGAATAACAAGCATGGTGTGAATCAGTTGGTTGGAATGATGACTATGCTCTAACTCTCAGTATGGCACAAAACAAACAACAAAGAACAAATCTAATAGAGGAACTTGTTTGACAGCAGTCATACCATAGCAACATTCAAATAAAACAGCAAAACAACGCATTGTAATGTTAAAATAAATACATAAATAAATTACACTATCTTTAATACCAGGGGTTTTCTGAGACTGGGCCTCTCCTCAGACACAGCTTGAAAGAAGGCCCTCCCCCGAACCCCACCTTAGTTTCGCTCAATTCTTGGATGCCTATTAGGATCATGATTATGTTATTTGATCCCATAGACACTCAACCGTTGAGCCAAGATAGCCTAGTATTGCTGTTTGACGTCACTTCAGACTCCACCAAATACATACTGTAAAAGAAAGGTCTGTGCTAAGGCATTTTTTAGTTTCTGACTACTGTATCTCTCAACTCTCTCTTTAACCAAAACCCACATGTAGGCTATTCTACATTATCTCCTTTTGATTGTTTCACTTCTATTCACTGAGCCTCCCCTGAAACTGTTTGGAGCCCCCCTGGGGAGGCCCGCCTCCTGTTTACAGTCCCACGCTCAAAAACTGTTCCTAACACTGTCTTTTACTGGGCACTATGGGAGTATAGCGATACGGTTCCTAACACTGTCTTTTCAGGATTAAGCTAATTGCCTAATGTGAAGTATCACGCCTGGGTGTTTTAGGGAATGACAAGTATCACACCTGCGGATGAGAAAGCAGGCGGAGACTTCATTGTTCTCATCCACAGCCCTGTGGAGGAGAGTCTGGTGGCAGCCTGAGGGCCCTGGGCCCCAACATGTCGCGTCACAGCCATGCCGCACCTAGTGGAAAAGAAAAACATGCGCACTTCACTTGGGCAATTCCCCAATAAACACACAGGGATCATCGTGTTACATCTCAAATTCTCAGCGTTAACGTCACGGTATGAGCTGTCACCCAGCACCAGTTTCCATGTGTGTGTGCGTGTGTGTGCGCGTGCGTGTCTTACCAGTGTTGAGGCGATATCTTCCAAGCCGTTCTCCAGTGCCAACCAAAGTGGCGGGTCACCCTTCTCGTCCACCACAGACATATCAGCCCCCCGTGTGCAGATGGCATCGACCACCAGAGGGAGCTGGTTACTAATGGCTAGCTGTAGTGCTGTCTTGCCTTCCTGGGTCCTGAAAGGGAAGAAGAAGAAGAGCACTCATTACAGATTCTGGTGAGAGCCACAGAGACGTCACATTCTCAAGACGCCATTAGCAAAGAGGTTGAAAAAGAGAATTCTGTCCCTGCCCCGATTCTTAGCGTATAGTTTCTGATAAAAAGCTTTTAGTGATGTCAACATGGTGTGCCACTGTATCTATCCTGTGTCTCTGCTATTCTTCTATCAGAATACAGAGCATAAGTGCCCCCCCTTAAAACCCCTCCTCCTGTGTCATCTTACCTGACGTTAATATCAGCCTGATGCTCCAACAGGAAGAGGGCACTCTTGCTGTCTTGTCTCTGGATGGCCATATGCAGCAAAGTCTGCCCATTGGACATGGCATCGTTGATGGAAGCGCCAGAGCCCAGCAGCTGGGCTGCTATATTGTGCATACCTAGTGGGGGCGGCGATGCGGTCAGTGTCACAGATTCCCATGGCAATAAAAGTGCGGATGTCGGTGCTTCAATTCACCTGTCCAGAGGGCCAAACCCAGCACCGTCTGGTCCATGGAGTCTTTGAGGCTGAAGTCTGGAATGATCTGGAAGTTGTTGCTGGCGTGGAGAGTATTGGCTGCAATGAAAGGGAAAGATTAGTGAACATGTCAAGCAACATGCGTTTAGTGCGATTAGACCAGCAGTCAAGAGGCAACAGGCTTCTCATTGCTAAAAATCACTACACAGGCTTGATTTCACTCCCTTCGACCAGCAGGAAAGGGGAATGATAAACCAGCTGCTTCAGGCGGCTGGATGAAACAAAAACTACATCATGTGACACTAGCTCCAACTCCTTCCAGACGCGCCGACCTTTCTGCTCCAGGATGACCGACACCACGTCTGGGTGGTTGTGAGCGATGGCCATGTGGAGGGGGCTCTGCAGAGCCACGCCCTGGGCTTCGTCAGGCAGGGCCTTCTGCGTCTGCAGATTGGGGTTGGCCCCCTGCTGCAGCAGCTCTGCCGTCAGGCCGGCCAGGCCACATCGACATGCCGTGTGGAGGGGGGTCTCGCCCTGTGGAGAGAAGGGACGGAATAGGTGTCCTGAGCCCACTCTTTTCTGGTGAAGGAAAAGACTCTATATGAAGATTCAGTATGAGCGGTCTGTCTGTTTATTGCTCACCCATTTGTTGACGTGGTTGACTTTTGCCCCATGGGTGGCCAGGAAGAGGGTAGCCGCCTCATTGCCTGCCCTGGCTGCTCTCTGAAGGAGGCAGTTTCCTTGCGGGGAGGAGTATGGAGGAAGGGGGTAACAGTGAGGAAAGTGTATTCCTGGCACGGCTCCATTAAAAAAGGATAACTAGAGCGGTGACAATTTCAACAACAATACCTGTGGCAGCATCTGGTGCGTCAGCATTGCTGCCTCTCTGGATGAGCTGGGCTGCAAAGCTGTTGTCGTCAAATGAGGTGCCGTTTACCACCGGTGCGTTATCCTCAAATGGGTTGACCGAGGAGTCCGAAGACACTGTGATGTACTGCAGGGCTAGCCAGAGAGCCGTGCTCCCCTCGTGGTCTTTGAGCTCCAGGTCCAGTCTGAACACCACAAGCGATAACGCGAAGGTTACGCAATGGAAATTAATGGATTACAATGATGACCCCCGCTTATTTGAGCTCAAATACAACTCACTGTTTGCACTGCACGAGCTGATTGAAGACTGGCTCATTGCCTGATGCCACCGCTTCATGGAGAGGGGTTCTGGAGAAGAGAACAGAGAAAGCCCAGGCATCACTATATAGCAATAATAAAGATGATTTTTTTTATATATATATATATATTTATTTTTTTTATA
>JAOEHI010000006.1:3662757-3695694 GCA_025447815.1 Percopsis transmontana | reverse complement strand
AAACAAACCACACAACACATCCACAAAAATACACACACAGAGACAGAGAGAGAGACAGAGAGAGAGACAGAGAGAGAGAGAGAGAGAGAGATCAGCAGCAGGCAGACATAACTGCAGGCTAGTACATGGTGCGTAGCGATACGGAGCTGGGTCCAGACTAATAAAACTCAGTGGTCATCCCCCAGGGGGCGCGGGGGCTGAGGGAGACACAGCACAGTAACCAATCAATTAGAATCCGATTCACACCTGCAGCATCAGGTAAGGCCACATTTGATGCCAATAACGAGTTCAATTAAACATCAAACAGCTGAGGTAAAACGGGCAGACAGGGCCTCGGGGAGGCGGGCAGCTTTCAAATCGAATCTGTCCCCGCCCACTGGATGTTAGCCGGGCGCTTGGACCCTGCTACCTGCGCTCCACCAGACCATGGCAGAGGAAATTAATGACTCCTGTACACCCTCGAAGAACACGGTCAGGAGGCACAGCTCTGACAAGTTAGCCGGTCTCGGATCAATACCGCAGTGTGTACCCCAACCCCCCACCTTCCCCCAAACCCCAGGAGCCCTTTACTTTGGGGGCATGAAACAATAGAGCGAGCTGCCGATGCCACATAAATAAACAGGGCTACGGTTCCGCTAAGTGACTGCCACTTAGTGCAATAACCTGATGTAATGTAGAGAGCGAAAACAATGTTAGCCATGCTTCACTTGGCTTAGCGCTGTATTCAAAACACCGCAGATGTTTGCCTAATCAGCGTCGAGGCACAGTCAGGGAGCAAATTAAGTCTACAGAGCTCCCCTGCCCTCCCCTTCGCCGCGTGGCATCGGAACAGGGTGGCGAGTGCAGACAAACACGTTCTATGAGGGAAGCAATTACCCACAAAACAACCTTGGCATGCCTGTCTGCCGCAGGGTGAAGGCTTAAAAGTGTCTGCACCCCCGCAGGGCAAAAAAACGACATACGAGAGACATACGCAGGAGAAAGTGACAAAGAAAGAGAGGAAGGTAAAGAGAGAGGAAGAAAGAAGGACAGGGGGTTGGGGGGGGGGGGGGGTTGCTTGGACCAAGATGAACTTGCTTTATAAAAAAAAAAAAAAAAGCAGGCGTTCAGAAAGGTCAGGGTGACAGCTCATTTAAATCCTCCCAGCTAGAGGGGAGGAAGGGAAGGTGAAAAAAAAAAAAAACAGGTCTTAATGAAGCTGCCGGTAGCACACGGATACATGAGAGTCCCCCCGCGCCGAGGGGCGCTGCAGGGGCGGGTGGCAGGGGCGGAAGTACAGGGAAAAGGGTAGAGTGGGACGACCGATGGGTGGAGGAGATTCAGTCTCCAAACAGGTCCGATTTGCCGTGGATGCTGCGTCACTATCTCTGTTGCGTCTCACTCCTCCCCCCTCCCCCTCCCCCTCCCCCCCACCCCCAAATTCTCGATACCCAAACCCCCCTCTCTACATCTTTCATCCTCTGCGCTACATTTCTTGATTTACAGCCTGGACCGCCATATGGCAGCAATCCCTGCCCTCGATTCGACGTGTCACCATGCATTAACTTTAATTGGCCTGATATGTTATTCTTTTCCCGCCGGCCTTGGAAGGATTTTAGGTACGCAGCGCCTTGATGTTAGCAGGCAAGATTTCCAGCTCCTTCTCATTTATCAGTGTGCCAAGATTTCTCCCACAGATAACAGCAATTTCTTTGACAACACATGGGTCCGCGGTTGCGGGGGGGAAAAAGGCAAAGGATCAAACTCTGCAGCGTCTGATGCTACGAGCTTCAGAAGCAAAACGTGTCAGGAAGAAGAGTTTCAGTTTAAGCAAAACGGCACAAAACCCACCACTTAATGTGCAACACGACCACACAAACACACACACACACACACACGCGTCAACCCACTGAAGGCAGCCAACATGCCATCATCCCACCCCCGTATCTCCTCCCCCGCTGCGCCCCTGAATGTCAGAATGGCGTACAGTGGGGAGCGCAGCAGCAAAGGTCAGCCTATGCTAATGCCCCAGCTGACACCCTGCCTTACAGTGGAGAGCAGGAGGAGGTAAAGGCACACAAACAGAGGCCTGACGTCCACAGACTCCCTGCCAACGCACCAAACCAAACACTGGTGCATCAGGCGTCACTGTGGTCACCCACACACATACACAGACTATTGTATTGTGTATTGTATTGTGTGCGGAGCAGTAACACAAACCCTCACAGGGTGTCTGGCCAGGACAAGGATTCAAGCTACCGAAAGTCAGGCGTCTCTTCGCAGGTCACTGGTCTGGTTGCTCACTTCTACTGGAGGTCTAATTGCCCTTTGAGCACCAGGCAGGGGGGGGGTTAATTCCAGAGACAGACAGGCCTACTGCACTGGGGATTGTACTTTGTTGACAAGTCTTCTGAACCAGACATTTCAGTCAACAATACCAACAAACGCCACAAAAGGTAGATATTGCATAATGTGCCAAATGCAGTCACATCGGACTAAACTAATAAACAAGACTCTTTTTTTTTGATAAATCTATTTCATTTCCTGGAAAACGCTGCACATCGATTCGTTGATGAAGTCAACTAACCGATTCTGAATCCTGTAGTTCTCGATTTCTTCTAAATCAAGGAAAGCTCTAGTCTCTCCAGGCTCTGGAGGTACGGATGAGGGGGTGGGCAGACCGTGCGGCGCAGGGATTGGCGTCTCACACAATCCGCCCCGTGCAGACACACCACAGGGTTCTCAGGGAATTAGAGGTCCCTGTGACTCGGCAAGTCTTAAACAGCTACTTACAAAAGCGTTTACCCATATGAATAAAAGGGTGTGAATAGCGTTTATTTAAAGATGAACGTCTGAGCAGTGATGTGCACGGCTCGTGGTCATGTGTCAAACTGCTCCTGTAAAAGATGACCTACATTCTTCTTCATTTCTCAGTGGAGAGGAAGAAGAAGAAGAGGGGGAGAAAAACTCTAAAAAAGGAAAGAAGAAAGCAGGGAGTCATTTAGGAAATTATAGCAGCTCACCACATTTATGTGCCGACTATACTATATTTACAGCATCTCAGTCAGGGGGAGTGGGAAATGTACGGAGCGCTAATGGCAGAGGAAAACATCTTCACAAACATTCACTGGCAGTAAACATGCAGGAGCAGGACCTCGCACCAAAAATAAGCTCGTTAAAAAGGAAATCCATGCAAGAATATTTGTAATAAGTAGCGGGGGGGGGGGAACAGGCCCATTTGGTTGTTGGTTGAATATTAGCAGCTATTCTGCCTCCAATTATAAGCAAAGCCAATTAGGAGAGGCGAGTCACCATGCTGTACATGGCCTTGTGTGAAGGAGAGTTGAGCTGAGAGGAGAACATGCTGCCATTACTTAATTGCATGTTTACCCCCAGGTTATGGGTCTGAAATAGAGTCAGGAACAATATGTTGCAGGAGAAAATCTGGCGCGTCGATTCTTTCAGGGACAGAGCTCAGGATTACTTTTCTTTGCAATCTGGCCCTCTAAATGGAAGGTAAAGAAAGGACAGAAGCACAGCTTTTTACTGGCCAACGACAACCCGGAGCGCTTAGTCAATAGAAAAGGAGGAAAGCCTTGGTTCTTGTGCACATTCGGTCAGAGATGCCACACGAGTGTGGCCTTTATTAGCCCGTCAGCCTCAGGCATATGAGGCCAGTCCATGTTCGCACACAACACATCCTGATGACCACAGCACATCCTGTGGTGTTCAGGGCGGACAGTTTGCTTTTTTAGCCACCAGAGACCTCTAATCAACCTGGAATGCTAAACTGAAAAAAAGAATGGGTGTCTGGGTGAGATAGATAGAGCCGAGAGGCAACTTATCTCTCACAGACACCCTGAGTGTCTGTAAAACGCTGGTTCCCCAACTTGAAAGGCACGAGGTGTCTGGAATAAACCTGTCAAACGGGGTACTTGCAGCAGTAGGGGGGGGGGCCTGGGAAACGAGAAGGGGGACTGCATGAACGCTCATAAAGCCAGTGATGAAAAGAGTGATATTTCCCGGAGTGGTGGATGGTGGGGTGGGTGCAGAGAGGCCCGTGGATGGGCCCTAGCCCCCGAGACTCACTTAGAGGAAGGAGATGTAACGGGAACGGCAGCTATTAGCGAAGCTGAACACTGTGACGCAGACTAGGAGCAAACAATTCAAATGTATGAGGCCTTCCCCCCCACACACACAGACTACAGTGGCTTCATTCCTCTTCGCTTGTCTGTCAATCTGTGCTTTGTGATGTGCAGCTGAGAGCCCGTGGCCACAGCTCTTCACACTAGGGAGATGACGGTGGCAGATATGAAGCCTGTCACAACCCTGCCAAGGCCACGTCAATGGGAGTGCACGGTGCGCTGGCGCATGTGGTCAGGCCGGGGTTTCGAGGAGGATGACCAATAGAGAAGCGCGAGGCGAGGCCGACTCCTGCCTGCGCCGTGTTCACAAAAAATTTAAAAATAAAAAAGGATCCAAAGTGAAGGGTGCCAGCCTGGTTATTTATTCATCGACATGCGGGCACGCCTCACAGCCTACTCGACACAAGACAGTCCTAAACCACCTGGGGGGGGGGGGGGAAATCAGACATGTAGCAAAAGAAGCAAAACGCCACAATCTCTTGGCTCGGCTTCAGGTCCTGCATTTGATTTACTCACACACCCTTAATACACATTGGCCTGATTTACGCACACAGCGGTCCAAATTAATCAGGGGTGGCTCTAGAAGCATCCGAGATGAGTGATCTGTGGCTGGGCCATTACTCTCCCAGTATTGCAATTAAAACAGAGTACCACTTGACGGCTGGACTTGGAAGCATCCAGCACATAACGCAACTGTGTGTACAGAGATCAACAGCAGAGATGAAATGTAGAGATATACAGGAATGGTGAATGCAAGAATGGGAAACTAGTCGATGTAATCGTTTGCCAGCATAAAAGTCCTCCTCTTAAATCCAACTGTGTATGCCCTTTTATAATTTTGTTTTATGAATATTCAATCATTGCTTGATTAAGGAAATTCATTCAAACGAGTCGCCTACTTTCGCATCCCTATACAGGAACGCACACAACCAGAGGTGAGGACACCATCTTGGGCAGGAACCTTAGCCCTTCACCAGCCATCAGATCACACAGAACTCAGACAGCGCTCATACATACGAGAGCAACGCTGTTCCTTTCATGTCCTCCCCGGTGCCACATCAATGTTATCTTCACATATTGCCCCTTATCACACCAGGCAACAATATGCTGGGTCACGTGACGCCCTGTCAGAGGTGCCAGACTGTGGTCGTGTTTGGTGCAGCGCTGAGCGACAAGCGGGAATGGCATGGCTGCCACAACACAGATATAGACACAGATAACTAGACTAAAATCTACAGTCCGTGTGCGTTTGTGTGAGGTTGACCTGTGGTGAACAAAATATAAAATGACTGCTGGCAACTTCCTCAAGTTTCTAGTGGTGTGAACGAATTTGTGACACGGGGAGTTGCAGGGACACACAGGAACGCATTGGACTGTGAATGACTGATGCTTGGCAAAATGATTTTCTCACGTGTGAAGAAAGATGCACTCCATATTGGTGAATTGGTCTGATCAGAGTCCTATTCCCGAGAAAAACATGGCATTCCACTCGCCTAACATGTAGTTTTTACATGTAGTAGACACCCATTATTGTTATGGATTATATGTTATGCTCTTAAGAGCTTACAAGTAGAAATGCATATAGCTGCAAGTCAGTAAACATAAAACTGAGTAAAAAGGGACCAACCGAGGTAGATTTAGGTGATGCAGCTGGATTAATGCTGGTCACCACACTTTTAATGTAGCATTACACAGTAGCCCAGTGGAAATGTGTGACTTTGCAAGGAGGTCTGGCTATTCCCTGGTTAGCGGGGAAATAAGTAATTGTGAGAGTAGCTAAAGCACGGCAGCATTGTTCCAGCTGGCAGAAAATAGGGAAATGAAGATGGAGCGGTTTGATTTCATTTGGGAGCAGGTGCATCCATTTTGCGCTTTTCCCCCACACCTACCTCGCCTGGCGCAGTCAGTCAAAGCGCTTATCAGAAATTGGACACCCCAGTGACAAATTGAGCCTGCGATTAAAGGAAGAAAGAGGAGAGCTTTGTTAAGTGCTGCTGATTGGGATCCCAGGCTGTCCTCACATAAGAATCGGAGGGGTGTGTGTGTGTGTGTGTGTGTGTGTGTGTGTGTGTGTGTGTGTGTGTGTACTTGGCACAGAGCCAACAGCAGAGCTGACACCAGCGCCATCTCCTCTCCCATTTTCCCCTCTCTCCAGGTGTTCTCACAGCTTACATTTCTGCTCAGAGTACTCAGCAAACAAATCCAAATCAATGCAGCTGTTCCCTCCCTCCGTGGTAGCCACAGACTAGCACAGGAAGACATAAATTCACACTAATATCCACCAATGATTCTTCCGACCTCCCCTAGCATCACCAGAACCTCCTTATTGACATGTGCACCGTGTTTAACAGAGGGCCGAAACAGCTAAGTCTGTGTGTGTGTGTGTGCGCGTCAGTCTCTGTGCGTGTGTGCGTGTCTGTGCGTCTGTCTCTGTGCGTGTGTGTGTCTGTGCGTCTGTCTCTGTGCGTGTGTGTGTGTGTGTGTGTGTGTGCGCGTCTGTCTCTGTGTGTGCCTGTCTCCGTGTGTGTGTGTGTGTGTGTGTGTGTGTGTGTGTGTGTCCCTTCCAGGCCAGTGTTATTGACCCAGCATTAACCAGCCCTGGCCTGTTTGTGAGTGCGGCTGAGCTTGGCAGTGGCCTGGTGTGTCAAGCTGGGCTGATTTAAGAGGAGGGTCAGAGCGGCTCTGCTAAGCAGAACTGTGGGAGCGCTGACTCTCACAAATCATCCTAAAAGGGCTTAACACACACAAAATACTGGGGGGGGGGAGCCACCGGTGTTACACCAGGCCCCAGTTGGGAGATTTATCAATTGTGCCATTATACTAACTGGCCTCTCACATAGACATACACAAACACGCATGCATAAATACACTTGGGTGACATGCATAGAAGTGGGAATACCAGGGATGTTAACAATTCTGCATCTACATGAAGGGAGGGAAAAACAAACATACATACATTTCTGTATGTTTTGCCCGAGGGGTATTTTATGCTAACATGTTGTGTCCAAGACAGAGCTTTTAATGAAAGGAGAAGTGAATGTAGTCTTTAAAAACATCATCATAGTAAGTACATCATGTAATATCACTGTAGAAAATTTGCATTAATAGCATGTATTAACATTAATGACACAACTAAATCATATTACACATCACAATGGTTTATTAAAACAACGGTTCATTTGATAATCTCCTCACTTCTATGTTGGCCATTTAGGTCATGACAAGATCCAGTAACAAGACTTACACAGCCTACTTAACAACAACAGTTGTGTGCAGCTCATGTTTAACTTGCAAATTCAAAAAGCAAAAGCAAATCTGATCCATCCATAATGGAACAGATTTCAACCTTGACAAATTAAACAGTGCCATGGAGCCAGTTGGAGCACGCTGTACCTCCGCTTTATCCAGCACCATTCTGTGTCTGTCAAAGCCCGGTAAGGTCAGTCACTCCACGGCAGCTCCCTGACATTCAGTTTGGCCTCCAGTGACTCAAACGGCCGCTTTTATTCCTGGCCACGTCAACAGACCGGGCCAGGAATAAAAGAGGCTTTTCTCTCCTGGACAGAGCAGCGGGAGACTTGTTCACACACACTAGACATTTTTGGGCTCTCCTTCATCTGCCGCTTGCATGCGAGTGCTTCCGCCCCCCAAGCACGTCTCCTCAACAGAAGTAGCTTTTAGACCCCTGTGCACTGCAGCCAGCCACTGTCTCTGAGGGGAGACATGCAAACACGGGTCCAGCATGGCAAACATCTCACCCCTGTGTCTGCCTGTGAACATCTGGTGCTTGCACCTCAACTTCAGTTCTTCTCCTGGCTGAGTGACGGCCAGGACGGCCAGTTTAACTAGGCTGTGCCTAGTTAAACTGTTGGTTATGTCTTTGCAGAGCTGTATCGGTGTAACTCCCTCTCCTTGCATCATACTGCCCCCATCACAGAGCTCTCCTCCAGCTGTCCAAGGATTAAAGACTGATGAGGCCCGTTCAAAGGTCTATGCCATTGAACACAACATTAATGCACTCAGCAGCAAATTTTTGCCATCGACCCCCATTCCCCGCAATAAGGACAGAGCCATCAATCAGGCCCAGATAGCAGACACCAGACACGGGCTGATGAAGTGTGGAGGGGGGGGGTTCGGTTGGAGCTAATGACAAATGGTTCTCTCAGATATGGCCACAGACTTCTATGACAGCCCAGCCAGAACACTTGACCTTTATCAACATCCTGAACCGCTCTTCAGCCTTCAGCCTGCAATGCAAACGAGGAGGCTATGCGGCAGCGTCCTGTTGCTGAGGATGTGTGCTCAGGCTTGTGTGTCTGTGTGTGTAAAAGAGCCTGGGCACTTCCGGCCCTGGCTATCCTTTACCATGCGGCCCCTTGCTAACCCGCTCTGCGGTCACACACTTCACCTGGGAGGGACCCTCAAAGGGTCCGTTAGTCCTGCTAATTGGGGTCCCTAAAAAAAAAAAAAAACACACACACACACACACACACACACACACACACACACTAATACATGTGACAATCAAGTGTCAAAGCGTATTATGTGGGACTAGGCATTTAAAGGCACGTTTACAAAGAGGTTTCAGCACCGTAAGACAAAACTACATCCAAAATAAGTGCCTATATTTGATAGCCTATGTAAAGGCATGGAGGTAAACAGGGGTGCTACTCATGAGGTGCAATGGTATACGTGACCAGTTCCAGACTCAGGCTGGGCACTGTTCTGGGCCAGTCTTGCTGAAACATCACCATAACTGGGCCACTGATGTAGGCAAGGTAACCCGCAGTAAGAGGCCACGGTATACTTACACGAAACCAAATATGGTATGTTCAGAGAGGCAAAACAGTGGGCCGCGTTTGGCTTCGATCTGCGTAGTGTGCAACACAACACCTGGCAAACAACCGCCGTATACAGTCTACAAATGGGCAACAATGCCAAACGTTCTTTGTTTTGACCGAATTATGCCATGTATATACTGTATGACTGCATTAAGTTAAAGTAGTAGTGAAGGGAAACATAAAAATGTATACAAAAAAGGCACATCAAATGATTTATGTGCTAGGGTAAAGCAACATCACTCACTATGTACTGCAAAACATTACACTGAGTGAATAAAAGGTGTTTTTGGACCACTCTCCTTTTTGGAAACAGAAAAACATAAAAGAGAAGGTCAAGGAAATTGAATATAGAATAATGTTTGTTTTCTGTATGTGGTTCTATCCTGTCCTCACTCAAACGTCGCAATGACTACTGACATTTGCTTGCAGCGCCATATTCAACACAAGTTCACATTTGCACGCAGACCATATTCCTTTGAAGTAGGCTGCCAGCACAAACCAGGAACCAGAATCTACAAGCAATAAATCAGGGTATAAACAGCAAGGCTGAGATTATTAAAAACACTGAGTTCATGAGAATGTGTTTAATAGTACAAGACAGTCTAGCTGTAAAAAGTCATGCATTTAGCCAGATAACCAGATCAAAAGTCTGTCAATGATAGCTCCATTGAATCACACTTACAATTTGAGGAGGGGTGGTCTTGAATAGCGAGGTCTATATTCAATGTGCTAATCGAATAATCTAAT
Source organism: Percopsis transmontana (assembly GCA_025447815.1). Classification (NCBI taxonomy): domain Eukaryota; kingdom Metazoa; phylum Chordata; class Actinopteri; order Percopsiformes; family Percopsidae; genus Percopsis; species Percopsis transmontana. The sequence goes on along the minus strand of JAOEHI010000006.1, from coordinate 3,685,982 downwards.
TGGTTTCACCCACAAAGAGAGAAGAAAGGCCAGGCATTCAGAAGCAACGGCCCATGTGTGGGGGTGGGGTTCTACGTGAAGCCCATGTAACCTTGACCCTTCAAGGAGCCTGGCCAGGTAGGAGTTGAATGGGTTCTGACTGGCTTGACGCACACCACACTAATCTCTTCAGGTCCAGATAATTGTTTATGTTTTACTGATTAACCTGAAGCTTAAATCCCCACTTAGAACCTCCTCACTCATCATGCTTCAGTGTGTGGGCAGAGATAGATAAAGAGAAGAGAGAGAGAATATACCAGCAATATACAGGAGGTGGTACAGTAATACAAACCCTTACAAATGTAATACAATGGTGGCACAAAGGTAAAAAAAAATAATTAGTGTTTGTTCCAGACGTGACTCTTAAAAATGCACATAGCACATGAGTTCTTGCGAACCAGCTGTCTCTGGCGCTCAAAAAGGTCAGAGAGCTCCTGAGAATTCCGATGCCGTGCAAAGCCCACAGTGCCTTGGTGTGTTAACGTGGTGTGCTGGTATGTTGCTTTTCGCCAGCTTCCTGGTACAAGGAAATTTAAAGCATGCCTCCCTGCGTGGAAGAGAGGTTGCCAGGAAGATTAACCCAGCTTCCTTTTATAGTCTCTGACAAGAGGTTAAATCACACATTACACCGCCTGAAATGCCTCCCAGTAATTAGATCAAGAATATTACTCTCTCTCCACACACACACACCACCCCCCCACCCCCACAGACTGAGGCTGATCAAAGCCTAATGATGGTGTCAGGGCCATAGGCAGTACTGGCTGAGTAAATCGCCCCATCAGGGTAGCAATCTGTCAGGCCCACTAGCCCTGCTTAGCAGCACAGGACACGAGAGTGCAATGGTGCATGACACAAAGTAGACCAACTACACACCAGCACCACATATTAAGCCCACAAGCTACCCATTAGCTAAGCATTCCAAGTGTACCATTGAAAAGCACAGGAGCTAGTAAACAGATGTCGGTGACATTTGTAGGTTTTAGCTGAATTGTGAAACCCTTCTTAGTAAGATCTAGTCCCTTCCATGCCAAACTAGATCTTCGAATCACCTGGTCCGTTAATAGGTTGCACAGTCATACCCTGGGATGTCAGATGTCAGACACTGCAAGGCGAAGGCCTCACTGCCACAGAACAACATGACCTGCCTCAGGACTCCAGCCTCAGGACTCCCCATCCCATCTCCAGCTCAAGCACATTCTGCAGATGTTAAAGCACTTTGGGGTGGGGGGACATTTTCTGAGTAATGAAAAATGGTTGTACAGTAGCATGATAGAACATGACATTTTCTTTTCTTCCAATTCAATGCTTCCTTTGTAAACAACCTCCCGATTTACACAAGTACACACACATAGACAAACACACAAACTCACGCATTGTACATAACACACATAATGGACAATTTCATCATTTGCTCCAGAGCTCGACAGGCGCATACAAAGGAGGGAAATGGCAGCAGATATGACAATCACTGATCCCTGAAAGATATCTGACAAAAGAGTCCCCGTGAAAACATGACAGCTTTTCTTTTCCTGTGGCATGTTCCATGTCACTCCACAGCCCAAACACAACCAAGTCCTGAAAAAAAGAGACCCCGCATAACAGACCTCAACAAGAGCTGTGACCCCATCTTAACCTCATGAAGGTGGCACAACACAAACAAACAGGGCGAAATAGCAATCCACAGGAAACTGGCCAAAAACAATCAAGTTGACCTGCATAAAGAGAGCTTAGTCAGGCTAGCCTGTAAAGTGTTCTGACCTACCAAGAAGGAAATGTCACATATCCACTTCCTCAGATTAGTTCCTCAGATTAGCCAAAAATGTGTGCCTAAAGATGTTAAAGTCCAAAAAATCCAATGCTGTCTGACAGAGTATAAACTAGGGATTTCCCGATCAACTTTTTTGGTATCCCGATCCGATCAGATACATTCAATATTTATAGCAGTCAATTCCGATCCATTAATAAATATTCATGCTGCTACAAAGTTCTGGTATAGCAGTGTCTGAAATGTAGTGTCGGGAGGGTAGGACATAGGGCAACACTTTGGGTCGTAGTTGTAAGAAACGACAACACAAGGGCTGGGATTCTACACCGTCTCCAGTTTTTTAACATATTCTATCCGCTTTCATACCAAAAATAAATAGACACATCCCAGAAGCATCCCTTGAGAAGACAAGTGCGCAGCATGTCTCTAGATATAGTCTGAAACACGGCAAAACTGGAGTAACGCTTAAACCATAAAGCGTAACTACCTCAGAGTAAATATACATTCTGCAACGTTACAATACCGTGGCTCTAAATGCTCCATGAGCTGGCAAAAGCCTACGTTCTCTACCACCAAAATTAGCTGGTAATCCAAAAGAGATCAATTCTATTACTTCAGTTATTCTACACGTTTTGTCACTATCTTGATTAGATTTCTCTCATCTTTTCAAGTGACTAATTAGATGAGTTGTATTAAATTAAGATCGGTAGCCAACTTCTCTCGAAAGGCTGGCATTGCAAACATTGCAGGTAGCTGTTGGGCAGCTTTGAGTTTCCAATTTAAAGAATTTCCACACGGGTGACATCGCAATAGTTTGACGTTTTCAAGCCATGCGGAACATTAAAATCTGCACAATCTGCGTAAATTGGACAAACACGGAAATAGATAGGGCTCTGGATCGGGCCATGGTTGTCGATACCGATCAGTTAGAAAATGCCTGGATCGGCCCTGATTCCGATCTTTGATATCGGATCAAAACCTCCCTAGTAGAAACATTAATGCAGTCCAGGCAGTGAACTCATATTACCGCTTTGTAGATTGGCTGGAATACAGACAGCCATCCACCCACCCACCCCGACACACCCACACCATGGAGGATTGACAAGTGCATCTATAAACATTCGAGGAAACGTGGTGCATTGAAGACAGCAGATACATGAGCGAGCAGGAGACATAAACAACGTGAGCTGGTTGGGAGCGCAGCACCCTTGTTTACTGCCACGCTAAGTGCATTTTATCCCGCTGCCCAAGCAGCAGCATTTCAGCGTTCAGTACAGAGAGGGGTTTGCTGAAGCCATGGGTCTGTGTACAGAGGGTTCAGTCATAGCCCGGAGAGACTGTTTGGACAACGTAGGTGTCAGACACTATCACCTGGTCTGGAATAACGATTGGACTGAGCTGCAAGAGGACACGCCTCCTGGCTCCTTCCGAGTGGAGGTTCAACAAAAAGTTAACAGTTGACTGTCGGTGGACTGATACTTCAGAAGAGTTTTGCTTGAATGGCTAATCAGTTAAGGGAGGGGGGAAATAAAAAACAAAACAAGGACTAGATCTGCTTCAACACAGCCGATGCCAGAGATTAGCCTGTTAATGTCACAGCCTATCCTCCCAGATGATTTTTTACAACACAACCCCGAGCCTATTTGAACAACAGGAAGAAGGTCATGTGGTCACTTTCGAGACATGGAGATACCATTCACTGTGGTCAACAATGGCTGCTAACAGGGCTGGAGGGTCGGGAAGTTATAAAAGGGCTCCATTCTAAGTGCCGCTGGCTCTCCGGCACAAAGCCCACACGCAGAAAAACATGTCCACACACTGAGGCCTTGAGAAGTGCTGCATCTGGTGTAAAAACCAATGCCACGAAGCCGACCACTCACCTCATAGTTCTGCGCTCTGCCTCTGTAACTCCCCAGCGCTGAACTTAGCACCCTGATCATCCTGCGGAGACCCTTACTGCACAAGAGGGCCCCCTGGGACTTCAGCTTCTTGTCAGTTTAGATAGCTCTGTCATTTAGGAAGAGATCAGGTCAGTAGGACAGAATTTAGATGCATACCATGTCCGGCCAGATATTAGAATGGCCAAGACCCCCTCCCCCATCGCCATCCTGAACTTTCCAGTTTCTTGGCAGGAAAACAACACACAAAAACAGGGAGTTCATAAGTTAAGAGGACATGATTTCACTTCAGGATGTAGTTGTTGGACTAAATGGCCTATAAAAGAGTTTAGACACTGGCTAACTAAGGGCTTATTAAGACAACAAAATATTGGCTACAAAATGGACCCTTCAACTCACAAACGAACAGAATCAAGGGACCATCAATTTATTGATAGTGCCCAGGCTAAATAAAATCACATACTTTTATATTTATGTAGTGGCAGTTACCAGAGAGAGACCCTCCACAGACTATAATCCTTTTGACCATTTAGCCGGAACCATTTGTAATGGTAAAAATATATCCCAATTAGCCAACAGTATTTTACATACCAACCCTCATTAATCTTCCGGTAGCTTGGCTTTATCTAGTGTCTGTGCCAAGTGCCAACTGTGTTTCAGGTCTTTCCAGTCCCAACGCTTCACTTTGTGACCTTGCAGGCCAGATCAGGCCCAGAGACGGTCTGTTGGTGGTAGGCAATGCTTGCTTATGTACAACTGGCATGCATGTCGGAAAACTGTACCGCAGTAACTGTGGAGCTGCTAATGGTGCCTATTTAGGATTACTCCGAATGCTGTGCAGCTCGCCTGCCAACCTCTGGTGGGAGGGTTTGGTAAAGGCGCCGTGTCACGGGAGGGTCAGTGGTCTGACTAAAGTGGCCTTATCTCATGCCATGAGCAGATAGCGATATCTCCTCTAGTCCTCTGCTCTTCCTGTGAGATGAAGGTGCATAAACAAGCCGGTCCCAAGTCCTCAGTGTCCCTACAAGCCTCGATCACACAGAGATGCTGCCCTATATCAGTCCCTATTCTAACCGCTGTACATCACTTGGAGGCTCAGATTCCTGTGTGATTAGCCTCCAGCTGAAGACAAAACAATTTCATAAAGCCCTGAGGTCTTGGTGCTTTCACTTGCAGCGCTCCCCAGCTTGAGGCCTCTGATTTGCTGATTACGCAGACTTTCCAGCAACAGCAGGGCTTTCTGCTTTAATTGGACCTGCCGGCTAACATGCAAATCCATGCAAATAAATAAATAAATAAATAAATAAATAAATAAATAAATAAAACACAAATATAAAATCCTGCAGAACATAAAAACACAGACAAACCAAGAGACAAAAATTCCTGTGTGTGTTTGTAGACAGCATAGCAGAATCCTTGAGAGCCAAACTAAATACCATCTAACGGCAGACACACACACTGAGCCCTGCATTCCAATCCCTTCTTCAGATAAGGCAGCCGGTGGTAGCCCACACCACCGAACAACCCTGATTTGGAAGTTTCACAAAGACGCATTCTTTCCCCCCAGCACGACCCCTGTTTTTACCCTGACACTGTGACTCACGGCATAGCCCAGTCAACTAAAGGCTACTAAACACCTGCCCTGTTTCTGAAAAACTGACTTTTTACAGCTGAGAAGGCACAGCGTGGCCTGACAGATAGTCTCTCCGAGTGGCGGCTAGCTGTGTGGGAGAGTGTGGGCTGACAGCTGCGCTGGTGACTGGAGAGGGCTGAAAGGTGGAGCTGGCAGACAGATAGTCTGCACCTAAGAGATCAACTGCCCTGCAGGCTAGCACAGAGGGCAGCTTCATCTGCAAATGGATGATATTCCAAAAATGCAAGTCATGTAAAATGACCTGGGGTGAGACATACACACACACACACACATACACACAGGAAATCTGTAGGGCACAAAAATACACAAACACCTGCAAGAGATTTACCGTTCAAAAGCATCTGCTAGCATTAAAAAAAAAAAGGAGGATGAAACTTGCAATGGGGCAAGTGCATGATTACAAAATTTCCAATTCAAGTGATGTCTCTGAAATGCAACATCAAATGACGGGCTTTGAATAAAACTAAATGAGTGCCAGCCAAGTGGTTCATTCCAGCACAGAAAATGATCACATCAAAAATATGCTGGTTAGCCAAGCCCAGGCCATTTTGCAGCAAACAATCACCGAATCCTAATTGTTAGCAATCAATGCATTTTAATGGGTTCTCGATAAATCCAAACAGCTGAAACATCACAAAAAGCAGCTCGTCTTGTCTCGGTTCATTCTTTGTACCTTGTGATCTGTTATTCATAGCCTAGGGCTCTGAAGTCTCAAAAACATAGTGTAGAGCTTTGATGTTCTCCTGTTTTATTAGTTGTTTGAAATGGGACTAATGTTGAAACTCTGTATATTTGGACATCACAAACAGAATCTTCTGCAATGCAAAACATCTGGGCTCCAGTCTAAGGGCTTCTAAATAATCAAACTCTAGGACCAATCTGTATTCCCCCTCTGTTACACCATACGCTTGCTACAAGCAAGTGAATATAGTAAAGTTAATGTTAAGCAAGCTGGGTAGGTGTTCATACTACCAGTACTCCACTCCATCTGGCTTAAGCGCGTAGGCGAATAAATTCTCTACACTGCGCTACATTGTGATTATCTACAATTACCTGTGATCATTTTGGAAAATGGGACGGTTCTAAAAGCTATAGGCCTATGCCTTTCAGAGTTAATCAGCCTCCTCTACCCACTTTCAAAATCAATACATTCTAATATATTTACCAGCGGTTGTCTAAAAAGACCATGACTAACAGGCTTTGCCATCAGTTTCCCCCCATAACAAAAGTCTTATTTCATTGACGGGTCAATTAATCTTAACAACTCATAAGCACATGGGGTTGTTGTAAATTGTAGGCCTCTCCGTGACATGGTACAGAATACAGGCAATAAAGCAGTATTTAAATCACGCAGGAAAGTATTATCTGTATGTGCTTAAATAATCACACGGACATCTTAACGAATAACCCAACAGAGAAATGTCACTAAAGCACAATAATTGCCCATGAGCCAACACATTTGTGTGAAATTTGCCATTACTTAGCTGTCTGATATGCCAAAATGGCAGGCTGTTTAAACAATTCTCAGTTGTTACATTACTTCTTAACCCATATACCTAGGTCTTCTTGAACACAGTTGCATAATTTATTGTTATTCCTCTAGGTATTTCATAGATTTACATCTTTAGAACTGAATGGAGTCTTACAAATCACCAAATTAATATACGTTGTCCCAGGAAACATAGCACCCAGATGTAAAAAAGGGTCCCTTCTAAGTGATAATTGCAGAGTTAAGGAACCTGTTTCACAGTAAACAGGATTTGATATGTAATTATCCACTCTGGAAAATGTAGGGCAAGATGGCTATAATGCAACGCAGCACCAGTAAGAAAACCAACATTCAGCTTATATTTGTGGGCATTAGATATCTCTCCATCTCCTCCAAGCTGGCATAACATAAATAGACAAACATTGTCCCCAGCCAAGCAAAAACAGCCGCACATTCAAAATGATTTTCGAATTGCCTTAGATAACTACAGGTTTGAATTTAAACATTTATTTGAGTTTGGCACAATACTACTTCTCTCAAATGACGTTTCATATTCCATTTGTCATCTTACCTTTTACGATGTAATCATCAGTTCCATAGTCCGGTCACAAAAACAATAGGATGTTTGGTAATCATATCCGTTAGGTTCTATACACGCCACATACAGAACAATCAATTGGAAACATTGATGGGCTAAAACGATTTTACATTAAGTTTGAGGAGGAGGTTAGTGTTTCCATTACTTGCACGGTTAGGATTCCCGAAATCTGATCATCGGGGACAAACCTTTTCCTTGCAGACAGCGACCTGTTAATCGTTAAGGCAAAACCTATCGCCCTGATCTGAAAACTGCCCCTGTACTCTTCGGTGGCCGGGGTTGTACTGCAGAATATTCACGGTGACGTCAACCTTTTGTTACATTTATCATTTGCTTACTGTTGCAGGTGGAAAGTCTTGCCTCCATAATGTATAAAGACGAGCTACTTGCAGCTTCTCTGAAGTGCTAATTGCGTGAAGAATCTGCGTATTACTGGTGGAGAGGAGCAAGGTCTATCCTTGCCCTATGGAGAGTATCAGGTACGGAATACCAGATACAGAAGCGGAAAACAACTTGATGCCATACCATCATTAGCAAGCTGAAAGTGGCATAGGGAGACTCCAACTTAATTCATAGCATGCTTCCCTGAGTCCCTGATGATGACTGCAATAACATTGTAATTATTATGAATGGCGAACAACAGGCGACACTTTAAAACCACAGCATCAGGAAAAATCCCACCTGACGTTAACCCTTTTGGCATTTCTAAAAATCTACCTAAGAATAAAGGGCGAGCAAAGTTCATTAAAAAAAAATCCAACTTACATTTTTTGAAGGATGCTGCTAGAAAAATACAAAGAAGCTATATATTAGATACTTATTGTATGTGTACAGGCCTGCTGGTGGAAATCGAAATTGACAAAAGCTTTCCTCAACAACACAGAGCATATCGGTCCCGTAATGTTGACAGTCTACATCTGGGCTACCTGGCTCACACACACTTGGCAGGTTCCTGGCTAGCTAGCTCCAGTTAGGTAACGTCTGCCTGAAACATACACAGAGCTCCATTGTTACCGTCTCAGCCTTTAAAAATATTTATGGCACAATTCACACACGTGGCATTGAATACCAACAGGCCAAAATGTGTAAAAGTATTTATACTTACTCTCCGTTCACCTCCGCGAAAGGCATCGCTTAGTACGTCGTCATGGTTTAAAATTTACGTTTTTTTCCTGGTGCTCTGCGTTGCCGAATCACTGCTGCTGCTGTCTGCGGCAGCAACTTCCGGAGCATGCGCACATAGTGGGATCGTTCCAGATGGTGTAGCTCAGTTCTGTCCTGCGCAGAATATCAGAGTGTCTTAAAGGTACAATGTGGAATATATTTTGATTCATAAATAATTATTTAAATTCTAGTAATATTCCCGTTAGGTATTTATTTATGGTAGTATTTGACGTAGTGTAGATGTGCAGGTAACCTTCTTTGCATATCAGAAGTCAAAATAAAGGACCATATATTTTTTTTTACAAATATTGCCCATGATTTGACACTTTTTTAGGATAATAATGGTTTAATTTGGTAATGACAACCATTCCAATAATTGTAATTGTTTTGTGATTCAATGTATAATCACAGAAGAACAAGACTAACATTATATGAGAAGGAACATATCAAATAAGGTATAGAGGGTGTTGGTTTCCATGCAAAATGTGGGCTTACACTGGTGTATTTCTGGTCTTACATCTTCATTAATTGTGTTTTTTGGTGAGCTCGGATCTGTTCACAATGTACCAGACCAGTCACACTTTGTATTATATTAGTTTCACCTTCTGCATTATTATGCTTATCCCATGTGTTATAAATCACACAGCAAAAGATTAAATCAATTGAAGAGAATCACGGTCAATAGTGTCACATGCTTTGTGATTTGATGAAAGGTTCTATTTGTGCAAGTTGATGTGCGTAGGTCTCTAATCAAAGACTTATATTTCAGTGACAACTAAAATAAATTACTCCATTACAGCCACCCACATACTCCCAACAAAGTATTGATACCATTTTAAAAAGAAAGACAGATAGACGATAAAGATTGCTGCAGGTTGGGAGCGTGGTTGAACATTCCTCATAGCCATCTAGGTCATGTCAAGCTGTAACGTGTAAACGTACAATGCTAATTTAGGAGACCACTCCATGATACAAATACAAATGTCCAATCACAAAAAAACGTGATAGGCTTTGCACAACATTATTGGCCTGGGTTCTTTTCTCGGCTAAAGCAATATTACAATAGCCTCGTCACATTAGGCCTGCAAGCCTCACTTCCCCATCACAAAGTGAAGGTGGTGGTGGTGGGGGGTGGGGGGTGGTCGGGGTCACACTGAAAGCCCAATCACACAGTTCAGCAGGTGGGCAAGTAGCAGCAGCAGGTCCCATCAGACAATAATACAAAGTTAATGATGCCGAATGTTGTCTTCTCTCCATACCAAAGAAGACGTCAATACAGGATGTTGGAGAATGCTGTTCCTAATTACGCTTTTTAAATTCACCACTGACGTGATGGATGATTTCAAAGGAGGGCATTATTGATCCACTTCACAGACAAGATCTATCGATTGCAAGTCTTCGAATGAATCAAACTTTTTCCCCCGCCCTCTCTCCCCCGCTGTGAGAAGGATTGTACAATCAGAACATCAATGTGACCTACATGGGTAGTTTGGGGGCCAAATCACCCCATTTTTTTAAAAGGCAGTCTGATCGAGCCTGCAAATTGCATTGGCCCTGATCACGGAAACATCAGGGTGCTTTGAAAGTCTCACAGTCAATCCCTGCCACATATAGCAGCTACACAAATGTGCACAATGACTTAAATGATCTAAACATTTTCTAATTTGTAGTATCTTCTGCAAAATGGCCTTGTCTGGGGCCCTTGCCATTAGAAAGTTTGGCATCAGTTGTTTTTTTTTTCCTGCCTGCTCCCTGCACATATCTTGTCCTTATTTTTGTACAAATGTTGTTTTTCTCATGAGCTGTTGGCAGAGCAATTACTGGTTGTTGTGCATCTAATCCCAACCTGTCTCATTATTGAGGCAGGTAAATGAGTCATGGCTGGTGTACAAATCTGTCGTGGCAGAGTGTGTCTGTCTGGAGACAAATAAATTGAGTGGCAAAAAAGAAACAAAAAAAAAACAGCACAATGTGTTTAATTGCAATTATGTAAGATTGACTAAGGATCACTGGTGAACTGTACTGCAGGGGCAGAGGTCATCCATCAACCCAACACTAAATCTCATTGGCAAGTGCTCTTCAAATGGCAAAGTGGGTTACAGCTTATGATTAAATGGTCTGCAGACCAAGCCTTTTTGTAGCAAGAGGGCTCTTTTTGAAGGCCAAAGTTAATGCAGTCATAGAAAGAACTCTGATAGACTCCCACGTGTATTGGCCATGTGAGGAAAGCCCTGAGGGAGAAAAGAGCCTTGAATGAATTTGAGTGTGTGTGTGTGCATGTGTGTGTATGTGTGTGCATGTGTGTGCGTATCGAGATATATATATATATATATATATATATATATATATATCGAGAGAGAGAGAGAGAGAGAGAGAGAGAGAGAGCGAGAGCGAGAGCGCAAGTGTTTCTGTGTGCATGCATGCATATTCCTCTCTCCTGTGTGGGAGGGTGGAATAGAGGGGTAGTTCAAACATAACTGATCCTCAAATATCCTTTGGTTTTCTAGTTCAATTGGAGTCCTGCAGGAAGAGTCTGCTAAAAGCACAGTTTTTGTTGCTTTGGTTTCTCTGCAGTGCTTTCAGAGTTAGATGATGACAGATTGTGAGCTACCTGATATCCTTCATCATTCTCCCCAGTGGAGGTGTTTGTTCCACCCTGAGCAAGTCCTAGAGGACTAACAAACAGCCGGCATGTTTGATAGACTGTAGGGAAACATCTGTTCTCCCCAGCTTTACCGTGGAGAAATAAAACAACACGCAACAGTAATCAATCAATACACAAAATGTATCCTCTTCACTGTGACAATTAACCTCGGAGACGTTGATTATTAAGTTATTCTACTGAAATAATAAGTTATTCTACTTGTCATGGGGAATTTAAAGTGTGCCTGCATCACTAAATAAAGAAAAAGTCATAATAATAAACAAACCCTGAATGACATATTTACATTTACATTTACAGCATTTAGCATACGCTTTTATCCAAAGCAAGTTTTTGCAAGCACTCTTCTTCCAGAATAAGCGCAGCATCATGTAACAAGATTATTTTATCTATGCATTTGCAGAACATTACTCAAAAGTTATCATTCGCTCCTCAAGCAGTCAATAATATTTCCGCATGGCTCTGGGACCCTTGAGGATACGTACACTCAAGGGATATAGAACTGTGAAATCTGAATTGTTGGGGTAAAATGGCACCACCAGCCTCAATAAATTATCAGAACAATATTATTGAAATATAAAATATTGTTATCAATCATTGACTCATGTCAATATTGTATTATTTGTGATGACTGGCCACTAAATATTGAATTAATAATCATACATATAATTAATTATGGTTACAATAATTGTTTGTCTGAATAAAGAGATATTTTAATATAAATCCAAGATCAAATACATGAGACTAGCGATGTTTTCATTTATCGTTAGAGGGCAGTAAAATAAAACTTCGGTAAATTCTCCCAACGCAGATTACTCTTGGCGAAAGTAGTGTTGTTGGTCATACCAAGATGTCTGCGCCCTGTAGGCAATGTGAATGTAAACAAGCATGCTACCGTAACCTTGTTAAAGAAAATAAAAAACAGTAATATTAGGTAGAAGTTTGCGACCACATTGTGGTTATCGTTATTGAGGCTCAATGGCTTTTCGTGTTTGCAACTGGATTTTAAGGAAATCGACACCGTTTTCAAGGGTGGCTCGATGTGAAAATGCGTCATCGTTTCCTAGAACGGGTAACGTTAAGTTAAAATATAAATACTATTCTGTCAGTGTCTGTTATAAAAAGATGCGTTTGTCTAAATGGGATTACTTTTTTAAGACAAATTCCTTAAAAATGCAGTTTGTTAAAAACCGCACAGCGCCTTTTCCTCTATCGCTATTCTATAATATATATATATTCTATAAGAGAATGACACAAACGTATGATGGCTAGTTTAAGGATATTTATTTGGTTAATTAAATACGACTGACCTTTCATAGATGTAATGGCGTGATGAAATTGCTGATGTCTTTCAGGATTTGCTGTCTACAGCAAGGAGAGCAATGTCTTTACCACCACTCCTGTGTGTTTCATTACATCGGATGCATTTTTGAACCGACTGACGAAAGGCATAGAAATAGATGATCGCCATTCAGCTTCTGTTCCATCTGACTGCGGTAATCACACCACTGCGTCTCAGGCTTACGTCAAACACTTCATTTGATCATCTCTGACCAGCCTGTTATGCTGCAGACATAAATATCTACTGATACCGCTGCCATGACACATCATGTCTCCTGCTGGCTACATTTGGTTTGAATTCACCTCATAATTTCTTATAATTGCATCATCATTTTGTTTCAGGTGAACAAATATCTCTGTTAATGAAACACCCTGATCAGCCAGAGAACTCTAAGGTTTTGAAAGTGGTCATAGTAGGTTCCCCAAATGCCGGCAAGTCCACGCTGTCCAACCAACTGCTTGGCAGAAAGGTACAAATCTACCCCTGTCATCTTTGCCTGTACAACATACAGTAAGTCTGTCTTTGGTGTCCTCATCATAATGGCGGCGATGTTTTTATAATAGGTTTTTGCTGTGTCCAAGAAAGTACACACCACGCGGTCAAGAGCCCTTGGCGTCCTGACAGAGGAGGACACACAGATAGTGAGAGCCATTTTCCTCTATAATAAATCAACTTAAAGCACAAGAGCCATACTAAAACTCCTTTCCTCCTCGTAGGTTCTGCTGGACACCCCTGGTCTCACCACACCATCAAAAGTCAAAAGGTGATGTCTCGGATCATTTGTTGCCGCAAATACCTGCAGTCTAAAAGAGGCCTTAGGGCATTATCAAAATATAGGCAGATCTAAATTGGCTTACCGTCTTCACAGACACCAGCTGGAGAAGTCCTTGCTAGAGGATCCATGGAACACTGTCAGAGAAGCTGACCTGAGTAAGATATAACCTTGCTGTGCTTTCACGTTAATGTTTGTTTATATTTTACCCTGAAAATGTGGTTCATTCCACAAGACTACAATTGGTAATAAAGACTTCCATTGACAGTGGTGGTCATGGTGGACGTAGCAGACAAGTGGACAAGCAGCAAACTTGACTTTGAGGTGCTCAAATGCCTAGCCAAGCACCCCGACATCCCAGCAGTCCTGGTCCTTAATAAGGTACGTTTCTCACCACGACGACAATGACACTTTGCCAAAGCTATTTCCACTTAAATTTAGGACTTTTAATAAATTGTTACATACAATCACTATATTACTAAAACACAACTTAGCAATTTATCATTGCTGTTGGATGAAAACCTAATGTTTTCTATTACGGGAATTTAAAAATAACCTATGCATATATATTTTTTACTCTAGGGAAAATGTTCCACCCACTTCTGCCCATAAACCATGTTCTGATGTTAAACTCAGCCAACAGTGAATTCTGGCATCCAGAAACACTAAACTTAGCACTGATCTGGACTTCAATACACCTACACTACTCCGACAGCAGTATCTAAGGCTTACACCTTTATCCCATAACAGCCGTTCACAGAATGTATATGTTCTCACTCGTATAATGGGGCTTCCATTAGATATATATATATGCAAATATTATGGTGTATTTCAGACGGACCTGCTGAAAAACAAGAGCAGGTTGCTGGAAACCACAGCAGAGTTGACCTGTGGAATGGTGAACGGACGGCGAGTGCAGATCAGGCCAGTGATCAAGCCTCCCTGGGCGGAAAAGAGGCCAGCCAGGGACAAGACACCTCCGGAGTTACCGCCCAGCGAGGAGGACAGCCAGCCTGATGGCAGTGCTGAGGACAGTTCTGTACTGCGCAAAGAGCAGCTGAGAGCACTGAGGGCCCAGAAGGGCTGGCCTCACTTCAGAGATGTTTTCATGCTCTCCTCTGTGGATCAGGAGGATGTAGAGACGCTGAAGGTTGGTGTTAGGCAGTGAACATGGAAAATGAGCTGATTGTAAGAGTAACAGGCTAACACTACATCCAAGGGGAAGTAAAATAAGTGCGCTAATTTTGGCAATGCACAGCAATCGCACCAAACATTTTGACAGAATGAAAAAATAAAAAGGGCGTTGTGGCATGTGACCATTAATGAAAAACAGCTGTCACTGCTGTCAATATTCCACTGGCAACTTGTAAATAATGTATTTATGTTTAATATGTTTAATTAGTTATGTTTACTCAAACTAGCATGATTCATTTCCCTATTAGCATAATGAAATGTCACCTGTCTCGTTATTAATGGCTGCTGTCTAATAGGATAGGAAATAGGAGGATGATGCAACAGTTGCACTCATTTTACAGCACGTTTTAGGCAAGAATAACGTCAAAGTGTTGGCTGTTAGCGAGTCCAGTGTACTGCCTAGAACGAGCCTCCCCTGTTTCTGCTCTGGGAGGAAGATTAGCCTTCAAGTACTCTGCCATCTTGACATTTTTCTTGTAGAAAACATTAGATTTGATATTATTATGTACCATAGCTTTGGTAATAACCCCGGGTTATTTAAGAATTTTTGATTAGTTAGAACCTGGACAGATAACTGAAATGTTGTCCCATGTGATGGATTGCCTGTCCCAGAGGTACTTGGTAGTTGCAGCCAAGCCAGGCGCTTGGCAGTACCACAGTGAAGTTCTGACTGACCAGACTCCGGAGGAAGTCTGCGCCAACATTATCAGAGAGAAACTTATGGAAAATCTACCCCAGGAAGTGCCCTATACAATGACACAGGTGACTATTAGGCAATACATCATATTGGAACTCATTTGTTATGGCTTTGAATGTAAAATAGTGCTTGTTAATATTTCTTACAAATTCTTAATATTTCTGCTGTGATAGGCCAGCTGCTAGTATCTCCTCATCTTGACCTATTCAAAGCTAATATCCCTTTTTCAAATGATTCCAAACCTAATAGGTTTTCTATTAATGAATACTTGTCTGTCTTTGTCTTTAGTACATTGAATTCTGGCAAGAAACAGAAAATGGGGAGCTGAATATTGTGGTGAAACTTTATGCCAAGAAAGACTCTCACATGGTAAGTGTTATCTGTATATATTACGTTATTATACATATTCAAATATTATGAATAATTTAAGTTTATTATTGTATATTATAAGTTATTATATGTTAGGTTATTTTAATTTAAGTACCTAGGACCAGTGTACTTGATGTTTTAGCTACCGTAGCTCTGATCTCCATTTTGAAACCAGAGTCTATTTTTTATTCCATTGTAACTTGTAAATATTTGAACACCCTTTCAAAACCATGCATATTTGATGTCCATAAGATTTAAACTTAGATATACAGTGCTGGAATATTTAATGTCCACAAAACCGCTCCCAAAAAGTGATTCCGCCTCTCCTTGTGTTCCAGACCATTCTGTAGCATTTATATTCACACAGTAATGGCACTTCTTTAGTGCCTGCTCAAACTTTAATAGTAACAAGTCCAATAACTCAACTTTTTTTTAAATTCAATTAGAGTATAAACCTGGACATAGCTAGATGAGATGATAGGGCCACTTTAATAACATTGCGGTCTAGATAATTGGGACAAATACATTATAATAAAATGTATTAACGTTGCTGCGTTTCTGTATCTGTAGAGAATGGTGATTGGCACAGCTGGCCAAATGGTTGCACGGTTAGCCCGAGAGGCTGGAGAAGACCTGAGTAGGCTCTTCTTGAAGGAAGTGAAATTGAGGCTGTCTGTCAAGTTGAAGAACTAAAGAGGACAGTTGGATTGACGTGGGCTCCAAGACACTGTTTAAATAGATTTCACTAATGACGGTGTTGCAGAGTACACGTTGGATGATAGAACTGTATCATAAAGCAAAGACATTTGAGGTGGAAAATGTCTACAGGAACAGATCAATTGTTTGGGAGGGTGAAAGTATTGTTGTGTTATGTGTCGTGTATATTGTATTGTTTTATGCTGTCATAATACATAGATCTGCATATAACGCTTTTATTTAAAAGCCTGATAGTAACACATTTATGTTAACTTGATGAAATTCACATGCTGGAAAAACATGCAACTGTCAACCCCACATTCAGCATTTGTTCCATTCTACTGATTCTCTGGGACTTCCCTTATATTATTGAGAAGGTTTACTGTCTGTTATTGCAATTGATTTGGCAATGATATATTTAGGAAACAAACCACGGAGACTGTCACTAAATAGATACTTAAACACTGTCTGGTCGAGCGTGGCGGGCGAGCTGTGAAAAGGTTGATGGCTTATCTTGGGCTCTCAGAGCTTTTACTTGGCGGGAGCCTTGTGCTTCCATGGAGGCTAGATAACTGAAGTGGGACCAGTCATGCACCGTCACGTTCACTCAGATGTCCCTGATGCAGTATCCAGCTCTCCCCTACAATTCACGGTTTAGTCTCGTCTGTTTGAAGTACAGCCGTCCCTTTTGAGTATCCTCTTTTTTTTCCCTTTCTTTTTTTTCTTTCACCATTTGGCTTCAATTTTCCCTCTCTCTCTCTCTCTTTTTCCCTCTCACAAAAGCCTGGCTCTGCCCCTGAGGACTGAATTGTCTTCCTAATGGAAGGCAAAATGGAGCACTAACCCGCTGCTAAAATGGGTCAGATAATGGTGATTAGATTAATTCCTGCTCTGTGAGTTAACACACAGAGAGAGAGAGAGAGAGAGAGAGCTGCTCCCCAGTGATTAAGTAGGCAGTTGCACAGCAAAGATCACCACTCAGACAAGCTAACTGCGGCCTACCAAGGTTGCTAGCTGATGCACGTCTACCAGCACATGAAAGTAATATCTAAAGCAGAGTCTTTTTGGAATATAAAGGCATTAAGATGAAATCATGTGCAAAGTCATGGGTTTTCTTGGGACAATAAACTTTATTTCACAAAGCATCAAGTACAGTACAGTAAAATAACATCTTTTGAACTAAAGTTGGCCTTCTTTCAGAGGTAATCAGCATTACAACAAAATGTAAATTTCTCAAGGTTTTATTTCTTCGGTCCAGATGACAGTGAGTGAAGGCCATATAACCCTTACCATTACTAAAACTCAGTAATGGTAACGGTTTGATGGCCCACATCGGTAGTTGCGTTACTGAGTTATGTCTGAGATTCTTCGGAGAGCCGGAGGGGGAATGTAACCCTGGATAGTACATCATCTATACTGTAGTGTCTCTTTAATGAACTTACAGTATATGATGATATCCTGTCCAGGACACAAGACCAAACGTTAACCTATGCGTCTCCATGGCAACAGCACCCTGCAACACACAAATGCGGAACATAATTGTTAAAAAATCAGCTCTCAATGCGTGATCACACACCTCAAGAATTGTTGGGGGAAAAATGAAGCAATGACAGAAAGTCAGAAATGTAATCGCTGGAAATCGTAAAAATCATGCAAAAAATCACTCAATCACTGTGCTGCAGTGAACCCTAAAAGAATTATCCTGGTCAGTAAAAATGTACATGTTTGTCATACTCACCTATGTGTTTCCATCGTCGGCTCTTGAATGAGACATAATTTGTGGTCTCTCTGTGTGGTTCTGGGCCTTCTGACAGCTTGCAAAAGGGCCTCCTTGGAACTTAAAGGCTGGCAGCTCATTTGCATATACATCAGACATCAGGGTTGGACCAAAGAGAGTTAAACTTTCTCTTATCTGCTCCCAACCTGATTGCCTTCAGCCAATTATTGCACACACCCTTCTTACACCACGTTAAATTCCAACATTTTCATCTTGTATCTCTAATTATTGTGCAGTTTATTATAGAATATTTTTTCTAATATAATATAATTATATTTATGTTACATTTCAATGTTGTTAACTTATCATTATTTAAAGGGCTGCGGCATTCTGGTTAGGGCCTGCCATATCATGAAACCGCCCACCAAAAGCACGAATAATTTTATACATTAAATGTCTTTTATTAATTTCTTGAGTCACACAGACTAATTTTAGTAAGAATAGAACAAGGTTTCAATTACACTTTTCCCAGTATTGAATATTAGAATTAGGCCACATTTCTGGTTAGAATCTTTATTTGTGAATTGTATAGTCTTTAAGTATAAAGGATACTTTATGTATAAATGATGTCAATAGACTAAATGTACATCTGTACAGCAATCAATACATTTCTCCCAAATCCTTTTACCCTTTACACAATATGGTAATGACATCTAATCCTTCAAAGAATAATCACCATTTGTAATCATATGCATTGGTCTTAAAGGTTTTAAAGCTTAATAATGTTTTGCTGCAGTCTGGTTACCAGACTTAACTGTCAGGTTAGGTCTTAAATCCAAAGATCTGCCCAGATCTGTTTTTATTGATCATGTCAAAGAGACAGTGAGTCACCAAGGTCTAAGGTAGATTGATGGTGCTGTACAGGAGCACATTCCCCCACTGCAATTTTTCTTTTATCCTTGTAAATCGATCAACAGCACTAAAGAAGCACACCCTTTAGTTCACATCTCTTGATTTGGATATTTAATAGTCAACAATAGTGTTTGCTGTATTATCTGTGGAAAAGACAGTATGAGGTGGGACAGATCGGTTACCATGGTAACACACTCTGTAGTTTGGGCGGGGGACCTGGTGGGGGGTGGGTCGTCTGGCTGGAGCTCCAGATAAAGATGGAGGTAGGACTATCTGGGGGGTTTGGTTTCCCTCCAATTCTTTATCTGCAGGACAACTGCTTGCAGTTTTTCCGTGAATGTTCCAATTGCGTTCAGAAATAAGTAGGCTAAGGGTTTCTGAGCTAACCAGACATACACTTAAATCTAAAAGAATAGGTTCTGTTCAATGCCAGTCTTAGCCAAAGTAAATAAAGTGAATGCAGATACTATCGCATCTAACTATTTATCTAGCTTGTTAACAGTTAACTAGGTCCACAGATTAAAACATTATTAGCCCTGTGGTGTCCAGGGTGGCAAGCATTCTATTTTTATTATACATTACATTAGGCTACTGTGAAATTCAGCAGGTTTACCAAAACACTAATTATAATAAAATATGACATTATACTGATAAAACATGACTAAATATTAAGACCAAATGTCTTTAGAATAAAAACACTAAAATAAGTTTGAAGGTATTTGTGTTTACTAGGCTATATAGTCAATAGGCCTATATAATAGTAATTAAATGCAACTATAAGTTACAGTTCTTTACAGGAGCAAAATACAGAAAATATTACTATCTTATTCCTTATTATATCTATTAAATAATGAGCATTTTAAGAACAAATTAGTCAATTAAAAAACAACTCAAACTCCCTTGCCCCCAGAAGAAACTATACAGTGTAAACCAATTTTAATGCTTTAATATTTGAATAGATGTATTATATATCCATTCAAATATTAAAACATATATAGAAATTTGGAATGGAAATAATTTGTTTAAATTGTTCTTTCTTATGGGGCAGTGTTTTTAATCTGCCATGCACCCTAACGGCTGTTGGAAGATGAGTAAGCCTATGTCAAATCCACATCCATTCAACTGCTTCCTCATTCATCAAGATACAAGTTGCCAAAGGAATCGATTGATGCATTATTAACTGTAGCCTACATACACGAATTTAAAGCGCTCAAACAGAGGTTTACCACCGTCATGTGAGAATGATAGGATATATGTAAAAAATATATATAGTGTCACGCAAATTCAGTTGACAGTGGTGGAGTTCGAGGCTCTCTTGGGCAGTACGAACTACAGAGAGCCACCCATTTTGCCGGCTTTTTCTGCTTTCTGCAACAAAAGTCATGCCGAATTTCGTCCATGGGGTGTAAAGGCAAATAATTTAACATTTATATAATGTCTGAAAATTCGGACTTGGTGTGTAAAGGTTTTAAGGCTAAATATTAGGCTACTAAGAAAGCTATTAGTTGTAATAGTAGAAAAAGTTGTATGCTGTCTGGAAAGACTAGACTGCCCTCTTCAGGATTATTTCGAAATCGCACTGTATAGCATTAAATTGATCTAACGTTAACCCGTCTAGTTGCGTGTGTTAATTAATTTTCCTAGTAGAGATTATATAAAATAGGCTATCTGCCATTTAAAAGTCATTCTTTTTCTAGCATAGTTGTAGTTAAAAGGTAATTGCAGTTTTCATATAGCTAGCCTACTGTAAAATCCATCAGCAATTCAAACACAACGAAATATTCTGACCTAATGGGTTTCTGTACGGGCACATAGCCTACTCTGTATGGCGCAAAGGCACAGTCCAGTCTTTTCTATCCTTTTCTTTCTTTCTAGATTTACTACAGGCGACACACAACACTAGACTATAGTTCCAAAACTTTTCTAAACCATATGGACCCCTATATAGGATCCCCGCCCAAGGCATCCCAAAATGTATCTTATGGTTTGCATAGGTCAGACGTTACTCTACTGAATATGTTTTCTTTCAAATCATCAATTACAATTACAATTACAATTAGGTCATTTAGCAGACACTTTTATCCAAAGCGACCTACAATTACATGAGGCATCTTGTTCAAGGATGCTTATAGGCCAACTCTGGGGCTTGAACCCACCAGACCTTCCAAGTGGGAGTCCAACACCCAGAACACTAGACTATCCTGCCCCTCTTTAGCATGCAACTGTGGTGTGACTTTATGTCACCTCTGTGTGGTCGATCATTATAGTAGGCCTACACTAAAACAGCAATTCATCTTTATACTGTATACTGGTTTGTGTGTTTACCAGTAGGCCTATACTTGTACTGCTGTGTGTGTGTGTACATTCAAAGTAAATATTAACAGTGAACAATGAGAACTGAGAATGACAGTGATGTTTAATTGAGAAAAAAGTCAACAATACGTAGCTATAACAAATAGTCAATAAGGATTGTTGTCTTAAATGTCAAATAATTTATATTTCAAGGTAAATAAAAAGAAAGATATAGAACTAATTATTTTGAATACGTGATTATGCTATATGTCAATTCTTAACTGAAATAACATTAAACAAAAAAAGATAAATCGTAAAATTATTTATGATTGCTGAAAGGATTAAATATTAGATAGGCCCACCGTAATGTACAAAAAAACAAAACACAATTGTCACGTCCCACAAGCAAAAAAAACTTGCGAGGCGTTACCCTAGCAATACGGTCTCATTATCTTATTAGTTGCGGCATAAAAAAACATTTTGATATAGAGTTTTATAAGAATTATATATTTGAGTGTTAGCCTATAGCTAATTTAATCTCTTTTCAGTTTGTGTGACACTGCACTTAACATTACATGAATGAATCAAACACACTGATAACGCCTAGCATGAGCCACATAAAATAAGAAACAGAGGAATTAACATGTAAGTTAACGTTAACGTTGATATTGTGGACATTTTTCATGATAGACTGACGTGTTTCAGATGTAGATAAATTTAGGTTAAGGTTTAAGCTTACGTTTTGGTTTTCACTCACGTCCGAAACCACGAGTTAGAAAAAGATGCCTTTGAGCTGACAAAACTAAATATTCTTTTTTGGCAAAACACTGTTGAATATTCAACTTATATTCAATGGATGGAAAATATGGTTTAAGATAACTATAAAATGCTAACAGCTGCTAGCTACTAACACTTTTACATGTAGGCTATGTAAAATAAACTGTTCCCATACATTTGCAGGATTAGAAACGTTAGAAAACGTAATTACAAAAAATGGAAACCGAGACATAAAATTATGTCCTGGAAAGATTACTGGGCTACATTTCGTTTACCGC
Organism: Percopsis transmontana; assembly: GCA_025447815.1. Lineage (NCBI taxonomy): Eukaryota > Metazoa > Chordata > Actinopteri > Percopsiformes > Percopsidae > Percopsis > Percopsis transmontana. The sequence goes on along the minus strand of JAOEHI010000006.1, from coordinate 3,663,667 downwards.
ATTGTTTAAATTTAAAGCCGTTTGTCACACAATTCCGTTGTCACCATTAGACTAGCCTACTATATACATTATAAATATAATCTGCGTCAAATGTTTTCTATTCTGTATTATTTAATACAGAATAGAAAACATAAAAAAAAGGAGTTTTCAAATATTGGCTACAATTCTATTGTCGTTTTTCTATTAGTTAATAAAATAAAGTAGGCTACTGAAATTAAACTTGATAATACATAGGCAACTAACGTTATATCGGCCAAATATTGTCCAATGGTGTACTAAGACGAAGTCAACTCCAAACATTTACTTATTGTAAAATAACGGAATAATTGGTAAGCTTACAATAAAAGCACTTAAAAAAATACAATGCTCATCAAGTCATAATTCGGTTTACAATAATAATTTCCTTCATTGATATAAACACAATAACAAAGATCATTCCTAATAAGAGTCACAGATCGTAAATATGGTTAATGGTTAGTCAGCCGGTAGCTATGTGTAAACCCCCTTAAGTTTTATGCTGTTTTATTAAAACCATCAAATGGTCGTCCAACCATTTGCCACAGAGGTCAGGCTCATGCAGAGTGTGGAGAAACAGTGCAGAGTTGATTGTATGATTAACCATGAAGAAACACAGAAATGTGTGGCCACAATCGCAGTAACATTTGCATACAATATGCAGTAGCAGCAAAAGGCCTACCCGCTTTAAAGAGCGAACAATGAACCCACATTTCAAGGGGAGCGCTTCGAGATGACTATAATAAACAGCATTGTCAGAACACCACAATCGCACATTCCTGCTAGAAGACTATAAGCATAATAGCACATATTAGAAAGAAAGCGGAAAATACAACGGAAAGGAAAGCGGAAAGACGGTGTGTTAAAGCTCAGTACATGCCTGAGATATGTACAA
>JAOEHI010000006.1:3613436-3646132 GCA_025447815.1 Percopsis transmontana | reverse complement strand
TTACGTTTTTCATTGACTACATAGACATATACATACAGTGACTTGAGTGGAAACATTATTTTGATGACATTTGGTGACGTTTATACATGAGGCCCCAGGTGAAGTGATCAGGTTGTAGGAGGTAGACACCGGTGAGGGCTAATGTTTTTTTTACCAGAGCCTAGAGACGCCATTGTTCCTTTGTCTAAAATGTTTGTTTGCTGAGAACAGGAAAAACAAACCTCACAAAATGCCATTTCTGCCTGGAAAATGAATGTTTTTATCTCTGCTTAAGATTCACTCCGTCGGTGCCTCAGTGGCTGTTTGATTTGGAGTTTGTAGTTTTGTTTTGTTCAATCTTAGGACAAATCGCCACTACAGTTATACTTTGGATATATGAGATACAGGGTAAGAGAGTTCACTCATAAGCCAATAAGTTGTTACAAGTGTCAGGAGTTTGGTCATGTAGCAAAGTTGTGCAAAGGGACTGAAACGTGTGCTAAATGTGGTGGGGAACATGACTACGGGGAATGTGGAGAGGGGGTAAGACCCAAATGCTGTAATTGTGGATGGGGGACACAGTGCTGCCTACTGGGGGTGTGAAGTAATGGGAAGGAAGAGTGAGATTCAGAGTCTGAAAAGGAAGAAAAGAGTTCCTTATGCAGAAGCAGTTAAAATAGGGTTAATGAAGGAAATAGCAACAGGGAATGCAAGGACACAGTGACAAGTTCATGTCAGAGAGAAGGAGAAAAAGGAGTGGGGAGGAAAGAGGGACTTGGTTATCTTTATTGCAGGGGTAATTAATGCAACAGCTGAGGTTAAATCAAAAACTGAAAGGATTCAAATCATTGCAAAGGCAGCAATTCAGCATTTGGGCAAATGGGAAGAAATAAGGGACTGTCTTGCTGTACACTCCAGTCAGGAAGTAGGTAAAGGATGATGCTATTTCTTATGATCATTTTCCAATGGAATGCAAGGAGTCTGTTGGCAAATGGTCAAGATTTTAAACAGTGTATAGATAGTAGGAGTGTAAAACCTGATGTAATGTGTATTCAGGAAACATGGTTGAAACCTAGATTTGATTTTGTTGTTTAATTATATACACTGGGGAGGGGAAAAGACAGACAACAATGGACAGGTGATTGAGGAGGTAGTGAATGATAGGAAATTAGTTTGTTTGAATGATGGTAGAAGGACTAGGATTAATATTAGATCTGGTAAAGAGTCAGTATTAGACCTCACATTTTTGTCTAGTGGACTGGCTCCAGAGTGGGAAGTGCATGGAGAAGGCACTATAGGAAGTGATCACTACCCAATTATATTTAAACTGAAAGTTGATGTAAGATTGAACACTGAAGATAGTCATGGAAGGTGGATTTTCAAAAAGGCAGACTGGAAGAGATTTATGGAAACAAGTGATTTGTATATTAATTCAGTCCAAGAAACAAATGATATTGAAAGAATTTAAATTGAGTTAAGACCGTTGCGAGTATTTATATGGCTGCAATGGCTACAATACCAAAAAGTTCGGTAAAATTAGTTAAAAAAAAAGCGGTTCCATGGTGGAATGTAGTTAGGGAAAGGAATAGAGCTTTTAGAAGATTAAAAATAACTCATAACTTTCAACATTTGATTGAATATAAGCAAGCTCAGGCAGTAGTGAGGAGTATAAGGCAAAGGAAAAAAACATACTGGAGGGGTTATTGTAGCTCAATTGGAAGTACTATTAATTTAAATGATGTATGGGGAATGATCAAGAAAATGGAAGGTAATAGAAAAGAGTGGAATTATCTAATCCTTTCAGATGGAGAACAGTTGGCGACACCAAACCTAGAGAAAGCGGAAATGATGGTGAACACACTGAGTAAGGTGCATAGTTCCAGTAATCAGTCAACAAGTAGTCAACATGCTGAGGTTATTCAAAAGAAAGATAAGATAATAATAATGATAATGTTCCTTTCACACTGAGAGAATTAAGAAATGCATTGGATAAGTGTAAGAATTCAGCTCCTGGTAAAGATTACATTTGCCTCGGGATCCCCCAGTCGGAGCTGGTTAATGTGGCTCGGGAAAGGGAAGTTTGGGGTCCTCTGCTGGAGCTGCTGCCCCCGCGACCCGATTCCGGATAAGCGGACGAAGATGAGATGAGAGATGAGTAAAGATGAAATTTGTTTTAGTATGTTAAGACATTTAAGTGTTAAGGGAATTCAGAAGGTTTTAAATGTATTTAATAAAGTCTGGGAGGAAGGAAAGATTCCTGCAGGATGGAAGGAGGCAGTGATTGTTCCCATAAGAAAATCTGTGACTGGGACACACCTCTAAGACACAAGGAGAGCAGACAATGAAATTACCGTAAGATTGGTTAGAAACTGAGCTGGGGGTTGACTGTGCTCAAACACAGGTAAACAAATGTTAATTTACAACGAATAGAAAGGGTTGGGGGAGCAGGGGTCAGCTTGGTCTGGGACATGACACCTCAAATACAGGGAACAAAACAGACAATAGATAGATTTAGATTGCATTCGTCAAGTCAATTGTAACAAGTCACTCTGACACTGAGGACTGTCTCTGGGTAGCTGGGTATCTGTGTTATGCAAAGGCTCTCCTGCCTTTTGTTTTAACATGGATGTGGGTTTCTGCCTTGTCTTGCTATTGAACTCAATTAAATATTAAATAATATCTCAATTCTAGTTCCTTCAGTCTGCAGCCAAGTCAGGTTTAACTGGATTAGATATAGTTCAAGCTAAGGCACTGAGAATATGTACAGGAGCTGTGCGATCTTCCCCAGTGTGTTCCTTGCAGGTAGAAACAGAAGAAATGCCATTCTGTTTGCAAAGACAGCAACTTCAGGCTAATTATTGGGTCAACTTGATGGGTCAAAGGTGTGATCACCCAGTTAAAATAATAATTCAGGCAAGCTGGGAGAGAGAGGTGGCAAGACTTCCAAGTTTTGGATGGACAGGGGAGACATTGGCACAGGAAATGTCTATACAGAACAAGAACTTCTGTCCAGAAGTACTGTGGCCATCAGTTCCTTTATGGCAATTGGAGGTCCCAAAGGCTGATTTAGAGATATTTAGGATTAAGTCAGAAAATCCTGATTCAGATTTGGCGTATGAATTCCAGTGTCATATAATGGAAATATATCAGGAACACACATACATTTTTACTGATGGTTCAAGGATAAAAAAACAGGGGCTACAGGAGCAGCTTTTGTTTCAGAGGTGGAATGCCCAAGCTTGTAAGAGAACCTCAAATTTCCTGTGTGTGTTCACAGTGGAATTATATGAAATCCTGATGGCAGTGCGATGGACTGAGCAGATTCAGAACCATAAAGTGTTGATATGTAGTGACTCTGTGTCAACTATCAATAGTATTGATAAAGGGTCATCACAGAGTCGACAAGAAAAGGAGAGGGGTAGAAATATAATTCGTATGGGTCCCAGCTCATGTAGGTATTGCAACAAATGAAAAGGTTGATAAGTTGGCCAAGAGAGCTGCTCAAAAGGAAGCTATAGTTGTCAAAATAAATCTATCCAAGGCGGAGGGTAAAAGTATTGTGTTGCAGAAAACAATTTTAAAATGGCAACAGCTCTGAGAGCAAGAAAACAAAGGGAGGCACCTATTCTCTATATCTAATAGGTTAACTGACTCTGTTAATGTTTGTAAAAGAGGGGAGGGTAGACGTAAGGAAGAGGTTAATATTTCTAGAATGAGGATTGGTCACACGTTTCTGAACAGCACTTTATTTATATTAGGAAAACATCAGAGTGGCTTGTGTTCATGTCAGGAACCTGAGACGGTTCAACATGTTTTGATTTCTTGTAGAATTTATGACCACCAAAGACAAGTTCTAATCAGAGAATTGCGAGAAATTGGCTTGGATGAATTATCTCTGAAAAGTATTTTAGAAGTAGGGTCAAACGGGAGGGGAAAACGTTGTTTTTTCAAAATTTTAAAAGACACTGGACTGTATAACAGGATATAGTGCACTAAGGTGCTAGTCCAGTAGATGGCAACAATGCAACTTTTTGGATGCTGGCTGCCTTAAAAGCCCAAAATAGAAGAAGAAAACAGGGCGTCTTTTTTTTCTGGAGGGAAAGTGTATGGATTGTCGACGAGAGTTATGCCTTGGAGAATGAGTTAGCTAACCTGTGATGCTGAGTTACTACATGCTGTATGTTGTGTGTCGATGTTAAACATGGATCGCTGAACATCAATCTACTTTTTTCTCATCGAGTTGAGCGTACTGTATCGTATGGGCACATATGTTTTATTTTATAGCTTGGCTTACACATGAGCAAGTGAAGCGACCAGTTACCGTTTTAAGACCACTACGCACACGTGCAACGAACGTGTAGGGACATCAGGGTTTCATGTAATACTGTATCTCTACAAAGTCGACCTAGTATTTGAGTGAGTATGTGCGTGTATATCAAAGTTATGTCTGTGTGTCAAAGATGAATCTGAGCGATGGGGAAAAAAATGCCACAAGAAGCTCTTGCCCTTGCCCATTGCATAAACACACACACACCCACAGATACTCAAAAACACAATATTTGATCACTGATCCATGCTTCATATATCAATGTGCTTCATAATACAGTCCACGGTCCAATTAGTTTTAACCAGGCTTTTGCCCCCATAGGAGAAACAATGAAAGTGGCACCATGTGGTGGAAAACAGTGAAAACAAGTAAAACATTTCTTCCCACAAATCACAGTATAGATCAATAGAAGTAATTATGTTCTGTTTTAATCCAGTGTGATCAAAAAACAGTGTTTTAATGGATTTCGATTGTATCATTTTGGAGTTTAAGGTTCAGAGTGTGGCTGTTTTGTGTACACCGTGTATATTTTACCTATACGGAACATGGAGTTAACATTTTAAAATTTGTAAAGAAATTCCCACCTGTGCCCAAATACATGCCATTGGCATCAACACAGCCCCAAATCCCCAAAAAGGCACCCAGTGAAGCACAAGGGATATTATTAAAGTTGAATGTACATTGTGCTCCCTGCAGTCGTGCGGTCATGGCTGGTCAGAAGGCAGGTCCAGAGATGGTACAGGGCAGCTGCAGTCATACAGGCCGTCTGGAGGAAGTGGAGGGTGGGTGAGCCAACAAAGACGTCACACCAGTCTGAACGTCCATGCTTATGTAATGCAATGTAATATTTTCTAGCCGCACGGTAAATACTTAAGTGTTATTATTGTTCGTATGACAGGCGTTAACGACCGCCCTGGCGGAGGCAGAGCTGGACGATGCTGAGGACTCTCTGCAGGCGTTGAGCCCCGTCACCAGGGAGAGGGGCTCGGTGCAGCTGTCCACCATCCGGGAGCCCGTGTCGGTGCGAGGCTGGCCCATTGGCCTGGCTCTGGCCTCGGGCCCTTCCATCACGGTGTCTCTGACAGTCACTGGCTTCCAGAAGATGATGTCTGTGATGGCCTGCCTCAACCTGCCCTTCAGGAGAGCGGAGTACAAGGTGGAGACCAATCAGTACACTCAAGGACTTGCTTCTATCAGAGCTCAGCCCAGGGTGAGAACACATCCAGATTCACGCCTTACCTAGGCCTTACCTGTTGTGTTAACTGGGCGATGTATGTATACCAGCTCCACTGATAATGTTCTTTGTTCTAGGGATCTATAAAGCTCCACTATCGGCGATCCCCTCTCCTCTACGCTGACATGCATCCAGATCAGAAGACTGATGCAGTGACTGGACTCAATGAGATCCTGCTGGAGAAAACCTGCTGAAGGTCCCATTCGGGGGCTGCTACATGGTTTCCTATCTCTCAACACTGTAGATGATCGCTCCAGAAATGGCACAGAAATGGTACTGTACAGTAGTAGCTGCTCTCTAACCTAAGATGCTGAGAATACCAAAGAGTACCACATTGTGCTGTTAAATGACTGTGCTTATGTAAAGAGAGGGTGCGTATGCACCCACACACTAGCACAATAAAGGGGGAGATTTTTACCCTATGTCTTGAACTAGACGTTACAATATCACAACTCAGTGAGTACACTATGCATTGGCCTCGTATGTTTGTCCATTATTATTGTGCAATCAAAAGAACAAAACAGTAAGTCACCTGAAATATTGTGATGGTTAATAGGACAAATGTCTTATCGTCTCATTTACTTACATGTTGGTTTATTAGTCTTCTGCAACATAGATCATTATTAACCAAAAATGCATCGTATAGGGTTTTTTCCTTTAAAAAAAAAAAAAAATAAAATAAATAAAGTCATAGGGTGAAATTACAAGCTGCAGTATTACTGTTGACACATCAGAGATAGACAGAGATCTCTCTTAATGGGATAGCCTAAAACATATCCAGACCTTTTAACGGGAATATAAGGCAACTTAAAACTAATTATAGACTATAGTAAAGAAGTCCCAGTTTACAGTTTACTTATTAAAAATAACAGGCCTGAAATTAGCACATTTTTAAACACAAGAGCTACACAACAAGTCTTGTTGTAGTTTCCATTTTAGATTATTTGGTTATCACTTTGTCAAGTGCCTTTTTTGGTTCTAGATTAATTTTAATGTTCCATTATTTATTTATTATATGGATTCATAATTATTTAGATTTAATATAACTGTTCAAATATTTGTTCAGATGCATAGGTTAACACATTAGAATCACTTAGTTTAGGTGTTCCCCTGTGGAAAGGCAGTGGGTATAGAAAGCGAGCCCCTCCTCACCCCTTTTTACATGACACTGAAAATAAACAAATCCAATGGCTTCATCCAATGGATACAGCTTCACAGTCAAGACCATCACCAAGAAGGGGAATTTCCTTGGCATCCACCCAGACCTTGTCCCTCGGATGACCTTGAACAGAGGCTAAAAGGCCAACATTTGTAATGCTCACCAGAGAAATATGTTGTGATTGCTTCTTTCTTATACAGTATTTTACATCCATATGTTGAAAATAGTACATAAATACATAAAACACGTAAACTTGCTATGAGTAGGGGAACAAACTTAACATTGTCTTTTTGTCCAATTCTTTTTTCAATCTTGAATTTACACACATTATGATACAGTTGTTTAAACTGTATGAATTCAATTAATTGATTTCCAGTCACTTAACCTGATAACTTGTATTGGATCCATTGTCAAAATAAATATTTCTATAAATAATTATAATGTGAATTTCTTTACATGCATGTAAAAATGCTAATGTATGTACAATGTAACTTAGCAACTCATAATGAGGTCTTTCCATGTAGTTTAGGCAATAGGTCATTTTACACTGACATTCTCAAATTATTAACTGCAATTCAGGCTATACTTTTTTTCTTTTTTTTTTTTAAATCATTTTATTTAAAAGCCATAGCACAACAGATTCAGTTTCAAACCAACAGAAATCAACTATGTAAATATATGTTCAGTGTAATTGAAAATTAGACTATACCAAAGTATACTATTTATAAAAATCCAATTTAAGCCCTCAGTCCTTAAATCCTTTTCCCCCCTCATTTACTACAATCTGCAGACACTGGTCTGAGAACTCCACAAACAGTGGCTCCTGCATGGCTGCCTTCATGGCATCGGCTTTGCTGTCAGCATTGTCAATTGAGCGTATTAACTGCCGGAGATGGGGGTTACAAAGGAGGTCTCTTAGTTCCTGCGATTCTTCTGTAAAGGCCGAAAAAGCATAGGAATTCTAATTTAGACTCCAACAGGAAAACATTTAATTTACTTAAAATTAAATAATACGGAAAGTATTGCAATGATGATGTAATTCTGCTATTGGATCAGTAAAGAATAAACAACACGTAATGGCAGAGGTATACCTAACAGCTGAAGCTGGTGTAATGGCACTTTGTCTGTGTGATCATCTTCATCCAAGAGGTCTTCTACATCCCATGGTTCTGTGAAGAGACACAACAGCATGTGACCCAACTCCCACATGGACAGTCGGGTAAATGTCGGAGGGTCATGGGTTTCAGCCCTGGAATTGCCCTACCTGTAAGCATCCTTGAGCAAGATGCCTAACCCCTATCTGCTCCTTGTAATTCCATTATGGAGAACAAAAGGATGTTGGCTATATTGCTTGCCATTGTGTTTTGATGCACAGAACAGTTGCACCCCTACTGGTTTATATGTGGTCGCTGAGCATAGGACAACCGGCCTTCAACCTGAGAAAAAGCCTAATCAACTTATTTTCTGAGATTTGTGTAGTTTATGATCTCATACCAGTGGAGGATTCTGCCTCATTCTCCAGAGTATTGGGTGTTGGCTGCTCAACAGGTTGGCAGGTGTCTATAAAATGAAATAAATATATTAGGTGGAGAGCTGATTAGGACAATTAAAAGAGTAGTCTTTACAACTCATTTGGAATAAAGTACAAAGGCTACAGCTCTTTCCTAGTATGGTAATGTCAAAGGTTTCTGTCGTTAATATGTATTAATTGTTTAATAGTTGTGTATATGTTTTTGGCTATTAATTAAGCTGGTTTACCTTTATGGATTTTGTAGCAGCCTACTGAACAGCTGCAATGGGAAAGAAGAAACATAAATGTCTAGTTTATATAACAAAAAGTAGAATTTGTGAAATACCAATACTTTGAAATTCATACTTTCAATTGTCATTTAAAAAGCATTAAACAAACAAGGCAGTATTACTACATAATTAATTTTTTTATCTTTATGGGCTACCGTAACACGTGAGGTAACTAACCAGCCAAAACACTAACACCACGTGTGTACTGCTAAAATACGGTTTCACTATGTACTATGCACCGTACTATGTAAATACAATTGTGTTATAGATAACCTCAATGTACTTAATAACAATATTAATAAAACATTTTTGTCAATTTATATGTAACGTTACAGTGGTAGCACCGTTGTCTAAAGTTAGCAGGAAAGCATAACAACTGCCAGACTCCATGTACGTATCAAAAACACCAACATTTTAGGCAACTAAAGCAGCAACTTAAATATTTTGAGTATTTTGATTCTAACAGCACAGTTAGCTCGCTAATAGCTAACAGCGTTACTAGCATAGCAAATATTTTGTGAGCACGTAGTGAAATTGCTGAACTTACTATCTTATTTTGCAGGCCGGGCATCTGTACTTTGGCGTCTGTTCGCAGCAAACATTGCATATCTGCATGTTAATAGCCTAAAAATTAAAATCCCAGGAATAACTCAATGCTACCTAAGTGTCTGTACACAACAGGAACATGCTGCAATTACAATTCCGGATGGGCAATTTCGCCTTCAAAATAAAAGCACATAAATTAATACTTATGTTAGGTGACCTTGCTTCAAACTATACACGGTTAAATCGTGTAGAATCTACAGAAATATTCAAAAGATCGGTAGATCAAGGGTGGGGAGGGAGGAGTGTCTGTACATTGTACACACTGGGGGAATAGAAAAAGTAAAGAGGCTCTCTCTCCAAGAGCTGAGATAAGACTCTGGTGGCTACCTAGAGGAAATGTAGGGCTTAACATAGTCCAGTGGATGTTCTCCTAGGTAGACAGATATAAACCAAATTTATATTGAGGCAATAATAAAATACCAGGGTTAGGTTTAGAGGAGTAGGCTCCACTAACTGGATAAGCTAATATACTGTTGTAACACACAGATATAAACTAAATTTATATTGAGGCAATAATAAAATTACCAGGGTTAGGTTTAGAGGAGTAGGCTCCACTATCTGGATAAGGTAAAATACTGTTATAACACACCCTAATACAAGCAAGCATGTTGTAATTAATATGATATTGCAACAATAATGTGACATTGTGCTAAACAAATGGACATCCAGTTGTCAGGAAATGTCTTGTTAACAATATTATCTTTATTACATAATTGACTATAATGACTATTGCAAACACACCACTGACCTATATAACTCAACACACACTATGCTTGCACAGCTGTAACAGGAGAACAGCAGATCTTGTTGCAGTCAAAAGAAGGTGGAGCACCATGCTCTTGTGACTCGACTGCCTATATTCCAGGTGTTGCAGCACTCAGTCCTCTGGGGCAAAAAAAGCGGAAAAGTTCTTGGCCACGGTCAACTTCAGCAATCCTAAATGTATCACGATCTGTATGGAAACACAAGTGAAAAATGTTAGTGAATAAGTCCGTCCTAGATTATTAATTTGTGCGTAGGCTTCACAAACGTAACTCCACAAGTCCTAACGTTATCCTGAGAAAGCTGTACCCAGACTGCTACCAAAAGCAGTCATGGGATGGATTAAATGAATGGCTGTCAATATTCGTGACACGCGGTTTAGGTGACAGCAGTGATGATTTCTGACAGGAGAAGGAGCGCTAGATTTAGGAATTATTTTTTGACTTCTTAGTACAATAGTCCTTTTTAATAACAGTCTAATGAGTAACCAATGTATATCCTGACTCTCTATAATGTATAGGCCTAGGTTTAATACACCTTATAGTATGTAACATATGATGTATTTGTTCAATTATGGACCATGTCTAAAATGTCTAAAACTACTGCAAAAAAATCAACATCTTTATTTACCCACACAATATTCATGTATTTGGGTTCCTAAGCAGACTAACAAAATATAGATTTTGATGACAATTTGATGATAAAGTATTTAGGTGTTAACAATTCAACAGGATTTGCTGAACAAGGACATCACATGCATGAAGAAAAAACAGCACAACTGCACAGCTAGATCACGTGATGTGTGTGCAGTGGTGGGTGTTTGCAACAGCCACCAAATGCAGCATTAATAACCTGATTAATAACACTATGACACAGTACCTAATTCGTTTTAACAATAATAACACTAAGTATTAGGTAAGTCTAGTTAGAAGTTAATAAACTTCCTTGTTTGTTTGCATACTTGTCGAATAATACAATAACAAAAAAAGTTACCAAAATACAAAATGTATTAATAAGATGAGGGTAAAAATGTTTCAATTACCTGGGACAGGGATAAGTTCAAGACGACGAAGTCTTCGTACCCTTGCGCTTTATTTCGCTGTTATGGAATTTTTCTGCTATTTTTCTCTCGTGCCCTGCTGGGCAATGGCGATTTGTGTTCAGTTCGATTTCTTTCTTTGTTCTGCCTTTTCCACCAGCGTGACATGGGTACTCTAGTAGATTATAATAATCGTATTGATCGTAAAATGCCTCTTCGAAAGAGGCAAGTCTTTCTATGTAAGTTGCCATTAGAAGAGGAATTCAGCAGTATTCCAGATGCAGCTTAGTGAGCAAGTAAACAAGATGATGTCACCCAGTGTTTATATATTTGCAGTCACATGACCATGGTTGCGCTTGTGAAAGGAGGCATTCACTGTATCATCCATTAACGTTAACCCTAACGCTAACGTTATGGATGTTTTCTATTTTAAAAGAAATTATTATTTAATTTGAACTAAGTTAACATAATAGATTATGGTATATTATTTCCATCTAGGGCAAAAATGCACATATTGTTATTTTATTTTACTGTATTCCTTATATGCAAATTGACTAAATACATGAACGTGTGAACCCCAACAATACAATACATCATTTGAAAATATAGTGTAGTGGTAGATACAGTGTATGTTTAATGATAAATTATGGATAAATTACAGAACAGAACAATTAAAATTCATACAAACCTCTAGAAAAACCACCTACCTGTATTTCCAAAGTTATATTTTTATCATATTTTATGTTGACTTATTGTAATAAATATTTAGTTCTTTGTAGCTACATGACAGAATCGTGGCACGCCCATGATGGTGTGGCACGCTCTGACGCTTTTCCACGTCGCAACTCTGTCCCAAATGCGAAAGAGCTGCGTGTTGCGTGGTGTATCCAGCTAGGCCAGAGAATGATGGCGGCGCCCGTTCTCAGAGTGTCCACCCCTCGATGGGAGAGAATAGCCAGGCTTCTCGTTTGCGTATTAGGCATCGTGTTGTCTTTATACGCTTTTCACGTGGAGAGGGAAAAGGCAAGAGATTCAAGCTATCGGGCGATGTGCGATGTCAGTGATTCCATCAGCTGTTCAAAAGTCTTCAGCTCTAGGTAATTTGAATTCAGCAAACCACCCAGTGGCGCTCAAGCAGGCTGACTGCTGTGTGGCATTTTGGGAAGGGCTGCGAGGGTTTCATCTGTCAACTGTTAACTGGCTAACGTTAGTTACGAACCAAAAGTGCCACGGTGCAAGTGTTATTTACGGATCTTACTGTTGAAAATCATCTAACTGTTAACGTTTCCATGAGTCAGCCATTCATTATTTTCCAAAAGAATTTCAAAATCCTGTTAGCTTAATGTAGTTAGCTCTGCTAGCACCAAGTCAATGCATCTGTTAACGTTAGTTATTAGCTAGCTAGCATCTCTTCGTAGAGTAGTATTAATTCATCATTTGCCAAGTTAATGTTAACCACCTCGACTTTTGTATTAACTAATATTAATGTGACTGTTTTTAAATGTTTAAAGGAAAACATGGTCGTAGTGTTTATTATTGGACTCTGCCAGTCCCAAGCAAGGTGTTTAGCCCACTGGCCATCTGCGATTATAAATTAATGTATTAACTGTACCTGGACAAAACATTTGCACTATTCTGTGCATGGGAACTATAAGTAGATGGGTAACTTACTGTAACAGCCAGTCAGCTACCAAGTCAGAGCTCTGTCTGGGTTATATGCCCATTCCATATACAGTGTAATGATTCCTGGGCAGGGTATTTCTCACCTACAGACACGTAAAGTTTGATTTAAGTTTTTGTCAAGCTAAATTATGAGAAAGTTTGATGGTTTTGGTCCTACAACTACTACTTATTTGACAACTGCTGTAATATTCCTATTACCAGTGGCTATTTATTTATTACATTTCCATTTAATAATACGTTGAAAATGGTTAGGTCAACATTAACTGTATTTGTGAATGCTTTTATATAAACTGTTACTGCACTTTAAGGTTAAGCCTTAAAACAATAATGGATTTAAGTGTATTTGGTTTGGATTTAAAATATGAAATATATGCATCTAACATAACATAATCACCAGCATGTCTTCTCACTGTTCACTCCAAATGTTGAAACAGTGCTGCTTGCCTCCAGTTGTGAATGTTTGCAATTATTTAAAGACATTGATGAAGGCCAGGAGGAAATAATGTTGTTCACCTTAAATCTACTTAAAACAAAACAATGAATCAATGTACAATAGCATTTACAATATGCACAGGCATAGCCAATGAAGTTCACTGACAAAGTTGTTGTTCAGTTGTCTGAGAGTGCATGGATTAGCAGAATCAGTGTTGTCAGTCATATTATAACATAATCTGTCCTGCAACAGATTTGAACCCAAATTGCATTTCATGAGGGAAATAATGAAATAGGAGACCTATATGTGTTGCAGCCAGGCTTATATTTCAGTGTTAAGGGCCATTCAGTCTTCCAGATAGGTAAGTGTTAATTTGTTTAAGACATCAGTGTGTTTGCAGTCACACACGTAAACCTAGGCAAAGGTATTCCTAATAATTTTAAAATAGATTTTTTTTATTTCTCAATTTTGACTGTTGGTGTCATTGAGGTTTGGTACTTGGTTGTAATATTTTACTGTAATACGGTACATTCAATTCACTTTGCAATAGTACGGCCCTGTCCTTTATTGCAGGCAATGGTGTAACTTAATTTATCTGTTATGTTTTTGTTTATTTTTTCTTCTTCATGGTTTAGATGGGGTCGAGGATTTGGACTCCTGGGCTCAATTTTTGGAAATGACAGTGCACTTAACCAACCAAACAGCGTCTACGGAATCTGCTTTTACGCCTTTCAGCTCTTACTAGGTATTTATTTTCCCTTCATACCATCCGTTTTGCATTTATAATTCAACTGACTTGTCCATATCTTAGGATGATTCAATTTACGCACTCGCCACTCACTACTTCCGTCTCTTCTTTGTTTGACTTGACTTGGGTAACATCATATGTACCATGAAGGAGTCTGCCTGTAAATATACGCAAAGGAAGGGTTAGGGTTACCTAGCTTTCAGCATTGCATGTAAGCTGTAGGATTTTACATCTGTAGCTAGTGATGGGGCATGGAATGTGCCTCATGTCGAGTTTTTCCCATTTGGATATAACCTTCCTTTTTATTTTGGAGTTTACTACTTTCCCCAATTGTTGGTTGTTTATGTTTGACTATTTCTTATTAGAAGCATGAATAACTGAACTGAATGTGCACGAATAACAGAAAAAATAAACAAATAGGTTAGCTGACATGCTTAGAGTTCAAGTGGTTTTCCATCTGCGATCACCCTTTTATAAGATGAACCCTGTTCTTGTCTTTTTCTGACTTTCACGGAGATGTCTTTACAGAGCCAGTCACGCTGGTTTGATATATTCCTGCTGACTAGCCTGTGGACCTGCTTGGCCAACTGGCGTTTGCACAGAACAAGAGGCCCTTTTTGCCCACAGTGCTTGTTAGTCACTCTCATTTGACTAGCACAAAAGTAGTTAAGTCAAACCTTGGCAAAAAATAACAAATTGTTCTTTTAGCTTCAGATAGCATATCATTGTGTGGAATGTTATTGTCTGTAGGAAATGCACGGAAGATTCAAACCTGTATTGGAAGATTCAGCATACAGGTGAAAATGCTGTGTCATGGTAGAACACTTGTATTTAGCTATACAGTGTTTCCTTATGCTTGCTGATTATTAAGGGAAACACTTTACTCAACTGATGCATCACGCAATAAAATGCTCCCCTGCTTCCAAATGCCCTTGTGTAATATCCAATGAATGTTGTAATATCTTATATATGGTTTGGATATTGTCATTTGTATGTGAACTAGATTTCACATGGCCTGCTAAGTGTCTTACAGACAAGTAGACCATGCTTGACTTTTTATTACACCCTTTGATGTCACTTCCTGTCCGCAGAAAGATTTCCTGCCACTGATCATACCAAACCAAAGGAGCTTTCAGCGGGGATGAATGGGTTTTCTTGTTTATACCCTAAACTTGATTTATATTATAACGAATGTGTAGTCTCTTCATGGAAAAAGTTATGTATTGTAGATTGAAAATTGTTGTGTGTGTGTGTGTGTGTGGGTGGATAGATGACGAGAACAGGGTTCATCTTATAAAGGGTGATCCCAGATGGGAAACCACTTTAAAACTAAGCATGTCAGCTAGCCTATTTGTTTATTTTTTTTGTTATTCGTGCACATTTAGTTCAGTTATTCATTCCTGTGTTGTTTTTGTTTTGTCACAGGAATGACTGTCAGCGCAATGGCTGCGCTTATTCTCATGACGACGTCAATTTTATCGGTGGTGGGTTCGCTCTACTTGGGCTACATCCTCTACTTTGTCCTAAAGGACTTCTGCATCATCTGCATCACCACATATGCACTGAACTTTATTCTCTTTATCCTCAACTACAAGCGACTGGTTTACTTGAACGAGGCATGGAAGCAACAGCTCCAAGCCAAGCAGGACTAAGCTGTGGACACTGCAAGAAAAATATAACGACAACAAAAAAAGTGACCTCTGAACATTTGACTTGTCACCAGGAGACCTTGCTTCCAAACAATGTTTATTCTGCTGTGTGTTCAAAAAAAAAAAAGAAAAGAAGAAAATTAACTTTGCTGTTGGGCCCGACATGTCAGTGTTGAAAACACGGAAGGATCTGTCAATTAAATATATATACTTTTTTTTTTTTCTTTTAAAATTTTACAATTTTTTTTCCCTGAAACATGCTACTCCCTCAAAGCATGGGTTGGCAGTGTAATGGGAACATACTCAAAACACAAGCAATCCCAGGTATAGTTCCAGGGTGTAAAGGGGAAGAGCCTATTGTGAACAAAAAAGGATGGCAAAATGGAACATAAAATGGGGTTTACTTGAAATGGCTAAAAAGGTATTAAATACTGTAGTGGATCTGCACTAAAACACGAGTGGAACTAAATAATGATTCTGGAGAAAGTAGAAATGCACCATTCTTTAGTTCATCATACAGTTTGCAGATATGGTCCCAAGATTGGGGATATGATTATAACATTAAGTACAATTTGTTTTCTTTTTCTTTCCATGATTACTTTTCAGCACATTTTGTTTTGAAGTGGACCACTAAAATTAAACATGGAAGAATGTGAGATATGGTGTGTATCAGTCAGGTTGTCGTTTTCTGTTTTGCAATTCTGTAAATAGCTGCTGAGCAATATTCCATGCTAGATAGTGATTTAGTGTTGACATAGACTTTCTAACGAAAAATACCAACAAAACGGTACAAAAAAAATAGCACAAACAGGTTTGGTACAAAAGACGGTTGAGGTCACCATTTTTTTATTTTATTTTATTTTTTTAAATGTGAATAAGTTAAGTGAGTGAGTCTTACTTCGTGCAATCCTGGTCAGGCATGCCGTTTAGACTTGTGTGAATGTCTTTGTTGTAAATGGTCTATTCTGATCTCAGAAGCGATCAAAACAAGTCTTTTAAACAGAACAATAGGTCCAGAACACAGTCTGCTTAACAGCTTTGTTTTTTGTTTTTATTGTGTGAAAAGCATTCCTGACCACAACCGAGGTGTGTTCCATGAAGACTTATGTGCCTAAAGAAGTGGAAGGTGAATTACATTTTATCTTGGGAGGGATGTATTGTCTTGTAATACAATTGTTGCCCATTATTTCACAGGTTCAAGCCTTTATTTTTATGATCAACGGTAAACTAGAATGCCATTGTAGTGTTGTCCCCACAAGAGTCTAATAAAGTAGACAGACAGGCTGTTAAACTGATTTGTCTGCTCAAGGGTAGAGTAATATCTTGCAGATCCAAATATGTCATCACGAACTTCCTGGGTGCTCGCAGTCTAGATTTGTCAAGAGTGTGGTAATTGTGATCTCACAAGACTGAGTAATGTTTCATTTGCAGGACAAGAACAAATCGAATATGTACTCAATGCTTTAAAAGGCAGAACAGATACTGACAGGCAGACACTGAGATAGAACCTGTAAGCCATATCAGAAGGACACGGTATTTATGTCAGTAGAACAGGTATCTCAATGACCCTTGATTGTAACCGATTGATCTAAGGAACTGCTGGTGGTGCAGAATTAAAGACTTGAAAGTATGGGACAGGACCTTACATGCTACATCACAGTATTGTTCAACTTGTGGAGAAGGTTCAATGCAGCAGAGTTTCTTCATTACCAGCATCAGGGCACCATTTTTCATCCAGTCTGTTAATTTGTGTATAAACTGTTACAAAGTTGCTAAGATCACAGATTGGATAAGTGCTGGTATATCCACGGTTATGTTGTCCATGGGACAAACTAAAGGATTTTGTTTTAGAGCTCTACATGGAATTTTAGATTTGATGCCTGATGGGTTTTATTTGTACCACTGCTTGTCTTGTCATGTCACTGTGTGAGGAATGGAATTTCTCTAAGAGAACAGACTTGTGGATAACGGGATGGTAAATGTGATAAAGTATCAAACCCTCCGTTGTATCTACATGTGATATTGTCATCTGACAAAAACTGTGTCAAACTGTCGTTTTGAACATTGTATGATGCTAAATGATAGCACTGTCCATTCCCAGAGTTTGTTAATGTAACAATTACCTGTTGGTTTTTCCATCACATTTCCTTTAAACTGTAAATAAGTAAATTACCAAACACTTTTTGTTGTCATCTACCGCTGGGAAAAGCCTGTGCACCCATGTCTAAAAAAAAAAAGACCGTAGAACTAACTTTGACACCACTGAAATGTCTCTAGCCTAATGTTAAGCCCCAATAAGTCTACTGAATGGTCCTAGGCTGGATAAGTTAATAAGATAACAGCTATCCATTTCAACCTGTTCTTGTATGACTGCATTTACATAAGTGATGAATTAGCCCCTTGAGGTTTGACTGCCATTTTTGTTGCATCACCAATGCCATCAAAAGTGCCTTCTGTTTGATCATTGGGCCTTGAGCCAAAGAGCAACAGTTAAAGCCTTGTAAAATGAATGACAGTAGGCTATTGGGCACTCCTGCTTACCTTCCTTAAATTGTAATCTGATAAATGGTAAGTAAGATTTGTTATCCAGTACTAGAGCATAAATCCATTTAAAATTACAAGATAAAATGCCCTGTGAACCCCCCCCCCACCCACCCAATGTTTGTTAGCTATGTTTCCCTCTCCCCCTTCCTTTAGCTGTACTGACTGTTAACATTCTTGATTTTAGTGAAGAAAAACTATTTAGGTTTCTGTATTTGCCAAATACGTTTTGAAATGCCGTATTTTCTTACATGGAAAAGTGTTACATGAATGGTAGGAGGGTGCAGGCAAAATAATCTGATTTAATCCACTTCACCTTTTCGGAACCTGTTGAAAAAATTGACATGAGTGAACATATTGAATTGTCATTGTCATGTGGAAATGATCCATTAAAACATTCCCTCTAAAAAAGAAAATAATACTCCAGGACAAAGTTATTTGACATATCAGCAATTTTACAAAAACTACACAATTTATTGCAAATACACTAGTCTGAAAACATTTCTGTACAATCAATATGTCCAGCATGTATATAGAAAACATTTCTGGTGATGTCTAAAAGGACCCCATTGAGAAGAAAGGATCAGGGCATTGGTAACAATAGGTCTTCGGTAGCACAAAGGTTAACTGCATGATGAAACCAAAGGTCTGAGCAGGTCAGAGATTGTGCTATCTAGACTTTAAGATTGCAGCCACATCATCTTCTCCAATTTGACCAGCATTTTTGTGTTGTAAATGGGATTTCTTAAATATGTAATGCCTTCAAGTTAGCAAACAGCATTGGGACACCTGTCTAGGTCTTCATGTTCATTTGTTCTACAAGACTGCACCTTAAAGGAATAGGTGCCAACCTGAAATTGCTGCCAACACTGAGGACCTTGTGGTATGACGAATTTTCCCAAATAATTTTTTTTTGTTGATGCCCTGCATTTTAAAATGACTTCTGATATCTGTAAGATGTTCTCTACAGACAGTCTGGAAAAAAGGAAAAAGGTGCCATATTATTGTATCATATCCATATAACATTTTCATATACACAGATCAGCCATGGATTGGACATCCCACAGATGCTCAATTGGCTTGAGATCAGGGGAATTTGGAGGCCAAATCAACACCTTGAACTTGTGTTCCCTCAAACCAATCTGAAACCATTTTTGATTTGTGGAAGGGCACATTATCCTGCTGAAAGAGGTCAATGCCATCAGGGAATACCATTTTCATCAAAGGGTTTACATGGTCTGCAAAAATGCTTAGGTAGGTGGTACGTGTCAAAGTAACATCCACACGAACGGCAGGACCCAAGGTTTCCCTGCAGAACACCACCTCAGCCGGCTTGCCTTCCTTCTATAATGCATCCTGGTGCGTTCCCCAGGTAAGCGACACACAAGCACTCGGCCATCCAGAAAATGTGATTCATCAGACCAGGCCACCATCTTCCATGGCTGAGCAGTCCGGTTATAATGCTCACGTGCCCATTGTAGGCGCTTTCAGCAGTGGACAGGGGTCAGCATGGGCACCCTGACTGGTCTGGGGCTTCGCAGTCCCATACGAAACAAACTGCGATGCACTGTGTGTTCTGACACCTTTCTATCAGAACCAGCACAAACTTGAAGCAGCAATTTAAGCTACAGAAGCTTGTCTATTGGATCGGACCACACGGGCCGGCCTTCGCTCCCCACGTGCATCAATGAGCCATGGCTGCCTATGACCCTGTTGCCGGTTCACCCCTTTCCCTTCCTTGGATCACTTAGGTACTGACCACTGCAGACTAGGAACACCCCACATCAGCTGCAGTTTTGGAGATGCTTTGACCCAGTCGTCACGCAATCAAAATTTGGCCCTTGTCCAAGTTGCTCAAATCTTTACACTTGGCCATTTTTCCTGCTTCCAACACATTTGAGGACAAAATGTTCACTTGCTGCCTATTATATTATATCCTACCCACTGACAGGTGCTATGATAACAAGATTATCAGTGTTATTCACTTCACCCATCAGTGGTCATAATGTTATGGCTGATAGGTGTAAATGTAATGGTTAATATTGATAATCATTATTCTAAAAAGTTTTAATTGTTACCTTAGTAATACCCTGCCACAAAATGCACCCAAACCAAACCCAAGAGCTATCAGAAGCAACACTGCATTTATTCATTCATTCATTCATTCATTCGGCACCAACTTCTTTGCAGAATAAACCTGTAGTTGAACCAGCTGTTCAAAGTAACTGACAGTAATAACATTTTGGGGCTAGGGTTATCCATGCGGACAGGGGTACTTGGTCCATGGCGGTAGTCTGCCCGTTTCATTTGCCAATCTCCAGTATCTCTCCTTCAGGATGAAGGCTCCCGCTTTAGGCTGCCTCTGCCGACTGAATATACCCTTCTTGTTGCCCACAACACGGGTCACCCCTGCAGAGAGGAGAGAAAGATAATCCTTGAGCTGGTACAGTAGTAGCCCTAAAATAGTTCCATTACAATGGTGATGGGGAAAGGAATGTTTAATTGAGGGAGTTTGAGAATGATGAGTTTCAGAGGGCATGGCCACCGCTTTAGACACCATAGAGGAGACACTTCCCTTATATAAAACAACCAGAAGCCTTCATAAAGTGTCAATTAATGGCAAGAAGTCAGTGAACTTAAGCCAGTTCACTAAAGCCACCTTTACCTTGCGCAGTCATGAAGTCAGCAAAGTTCCATATGAGTTCGCCAATGACAAACTCTTTCCTCTTCCGATCGAACACGTCGTGGTAGTGCTGCAAGACCATCTTCTGGTACTCCTCAGTAAACATAATGGGTGGGTCCTACAGATTGGGGATTGAAGGATGATGAGCACTCTCTAAACCTGGCAACCTGATACTGTATTTGAGATAGGGAAGTTGTAGTTCGTAGAGCAGAACAATGTAGAGATCTAACTGCTACAAGATTCCGTAGATACAAACACTATACAGATCAGGTAATTGGACGTGTGTTAATCCTCACACTGTGCAGCCCGGGAACCACGTCTGCTCCGTATTCGCTCTGGATGATGGGCTTTTGGTACTTTCCATACCAGTTGTCGAACTGGGATTGGAGTTGGATAGGGATGACCTCCAGGTGGCCTGGGTCATGATACCAGGAGAAGTAACTGTTCACACAGATTACATCTACATAGGGGGCCTGGGGAAAAAAATAAAATGGCAAATAAATAATATGTAAAGCTAAGGAATAGTCCCTTGATCAAGCATTGGAGACAGGTTTTGTAATTCTGGTGAAAATAAAGAAGAAGCCTTGTTTCGAGAAAAGGTTTCTGGTCATTGTCACATGTACTGTTCCCCATTTCTAGAAGTATTCTCAACTGAACTGTGTGCTAATATGTAATAGAATGAAAGTATATACATAATTAAGTTCTACATTTATGGCAATATGTGCTTTTGACTACACCATCAGTTTTCTTGTTTACCTGAGGTGACAATTTAAATGATATAATGTGCAAATAAATGTCGTTTAAATGTAGGCGTAATGTGAACAGATACTGCATTTGTCGATTAAATACACAGTAGACTCACCCCTTTGTCTCTGGCATAGTTACTATCTGTGATATAGGTGACAGGTCGTGTAGAGTCCAGAGCTTTGGTATGAGCTATCAAGGTCCTGGGAAGGTGAAGACAGGGAAACCTTGAGTGCTAGTGCTAGTGTAACTGGGTGCACAGGGGTGAATTCATGTAAAAGATGTCTGGTTACATACAGGTCGGGTTACAGGGTGGCCAAACACAAAGTATTAGGATCTTGCTGTTACACTGACAGGATCCGTAAACTTTGCACCACCATACAACATGCCCGCACTAATAGACAGTAGGTGGAACATTATTCTGCAGTTAGTCTGCTCTACTGTTAAGCCTTGGGCTGTAGGTGAGCTCCAACTCTCACTGTAGCCGTCGCTACCACTCTGACTGCATTCCACAGACCAGACAGAGGGATAGGCCCAGACTAAACACATACTTTACACTCCTCTGACGTACACCTATAACAATGCATGCATGACCCAACATATGCACAATAAACACCCTGGGAACAGGCAATGGGTTTAATGCCAGGGGAGAAGATGCAGTACAAGAAGTACTCACTTGAAGTAGAGGCCAGCAGGGGGCATCTCGGCAGCCGGCTCGTTGGCTACAGACCACATGACCACTGAGGGGTGATTCTTGTCCCTCCTGACCAGCTCTTCCATGACAGCCAGGTGGTGGGTAAGGGAGGCGTTTCCAAAACTACGACTAGATTATTGCAGAGAACACAACATTTTAACATCCGCCAATATGAATTATACATAACCCGAGTATAGGCACAAGTTAGCTAAAGAAGTACACCCTTGCAACTTATTCCTAAAAGTAACAAGAGCATCTTCTCCTCTTTCTTCCATCATCTCCTCTGGGCTTTGGCAGATTTGATCAGAGCTTAGATTATTTGTTCAAACACAAGGCCCACAGAGAAGACATTAAGAAACAGAGAAGGCCATCCGGTACCTACATGTCTTTGATGCCCACCCCTGGGCACTCATCTATCACCACGATGCCATGGCGGTCACACATCTGCAGGATCTCTTCGGCATAGGGGTAATGGCTGGTACGGAACGAGTTGGCCCCCAGCCACTTCAACAGGTTGAAGTCCTTCACAATTAAAGGCCAATCGAAGCCTTTACCTCGAATCTAGGGCATTTATTGGACAGAGGTAGGGAAGGTCAATGGATTTATCCCTTTTTCCCCCCATAGTTTAAAAAAATAAATCAATCAATCTTGGGTTTAACCTAGTCCAATACTACATAATTGCTTGGAGAAAAATCTCCAAAAAGAATAATGAGGCAATCTCTTTGTAAATGTGTCGGTGCCCTCTAGTGGCACTCACATCACTGTCCTCGTGTTTATTGACTCCGTGGAAATAGAAGGGCTTGTTGTTTATGAGGAATTGGGTGCTGGTAACTTTGACAGTGCGGATGCCTACTGGTAGAGTATACACATCCTCATATGATCCCTTCTCATTGGCCGTCATGCGAACCTGTAGGTTGAAATAGCAATGGTAAAGATATAGAAGACATTTTTGTAGAAGTTGACACATTGAAACATAAAGTTTAGTGCGACAGCAATAAAGGTGTACAAAACAAGTTGACGTAAACTACATTAGCAGCAAAGCACACTCCCAACAAGGATGTGTGCTTTCGCCCCTATTATTTATCCTCTTCACAAATATGTCAGAGCAGTTGTGAAAAGTATGCAGATGACTCCGTTATTGTTAGTCGGCTCCAGGACAATTAGACCATCCATGGCCTGGTCATCAAGGACTTTGTCAAGTGGTGTGAGGAGTCCTTCAAAAAAAGTATTCAAATAAACTTATCTAAGACAAACGATATGGTCATTGAGTTTAGACTAGAAGAAATATTTTGAGACAATTATCAACTTAAAAAACTTTGAAGCAAATTGTGAAGCCATGTGCAAAAAAAAAAAAGGCATCAAGCGTTTGTTTTGTTTGAAACGGTCCTATTTCCACATTGACAAAACCATGATGACCTTACTCTACTGTGCTATTATTGAATTGATTTGATCTTTTTCTTTGGCGTTTGGAAACCTTTAAACAGAAACACTCTGAATCAAATTGTTAAATGGTCTAGTAGGCTGACTGGTGCGTCGCGACTTTACCCAGCATCCCTGTACACCAGGGAGTTACAGGGGAAACCTGGCTCGATTTTAAATGTCGACTCCCATCCGTAAGGTGTCTGTACTGTTACTGTAAGTATGAATTTTCATTACTTTATTCCTGTGGTGCTTTGGTGATTTTGCAACAAAGGAAATGACTACTGTTTTTACTTGCCTCATCTTGAACACTGGGGGCAGAGGATGTGGCTTATGATTTACTGCTGATAATAAATGAAATAAAAAAGGAACTGTACTGACCGTTACTCTGAATAGTTCAGAGAACAACCTTCCTTGCATGTGGTGGGCTGTAACCTTCATAGAAAATAAAGGGCAGTAGTGCCTGTATGTTGCCTTACCTCCATAGAGTAAAGATAGCCTGGACTCTCATGCATCAGGTATGGCCACCACAGATTAACATCCTTTACTTTCAGCACTCCAGATGGCCCAGTGGAAGAGGCCACGCAGAGCCCATTTTTGTCCATCAAAGTGACCTTTAGGTTGGCAGCAGGAGCGCCCAAGACAGATATGTCATAGTTGACAAGTCCTTAATCGCAGAAGAAACAAATATCTTAAAACAGAATTACAGCGTTACAAATCTTGTGAAATAAAGCCTAGCATTTTGGACTGAGAAAACTATGTTTGTTCATATTAGTATTTACCAATGTTATCAGCAAACTCCGTCACCACTTTGACATCATCTATATAAGCCTTGGGAGTGGTGTACAGCAAAACAGGACGATGTATCCCAGCATAATTGAAGAAATCAAAGTTGGTGTTTTGCACAAAATATCCCTCAGGATATCTGCAGTAACAAAAATAATATTAAGTTTTAATGCCAAAATACAGTGACAATAACAACTAATGATTATTTGCTTCACTTCTGTAAAATAAGTTGGATTTTAATTACTTAGAGGGGTCGTCTATGTGCTGGATGCTTCCTGGAGGAAGGGACTCCAACGTTAGCGTGTTGTTGACAGCAATCGTGATTCTACATGGAACATCTGGGTTCTCACGGATGACATCACCAATCTCTGCCTCAAAGGGAAGATGGCCGCCATTGTGCTCAGCCACCTTTACACCGTTCACCCACTGCAATGTTGAGGACAGTTAAGGACGAAAGGTAGAAGGGGAATTTTTTGCAGCAGTTTGAGTCCCAACATTTCTTCAGTATTCTTGAGCAAGAGTCCTAACCCTTACCTGAACCTAAAACACTTACTTAATGTAAATCCCTTTGGTCATCTGTAATTTTCTATGCCATGTAATGTGTAAAAGCAGTCTGCATCCCAATAAGTCACATAATATCTCACAAGTGAATGTGATGGCCGCTAATGTGTGGTCACATTCAAAATAACTGGATGCCGGATTCTGAAGGTGAGGCAACATACTCAACACTTACCATAATAGAATAATAGTGGGCGCTCCCAACCCTGAGAACTACTCTGGTTTCTCCATCTGTCACCCAGCGGGCAGGAACCATCACCTCTCGATCGTACCATACCCAACCAATGAAATCCCTTAGTTTGATGTCTTGGGTAATGTCGTTATAGCTGGCAGGTACTGGCATGTCTATTACTGGACCAGTCTAAGCACAGATCAACAAATGAGATATCAGAGCAGAGAAAATAAGGGGAACTCACACACACCATTGACCTGCACTGTTACTGTTGGCTGGTTGTTGACGCGCTTACCTCTGCCAGGCGACTCTTGTACCATGCTTTCTCAAAGCCCACATTCCTGCTACGAGACAGATCTGCCCTGAAGTTCCACAACCCGTTTACTTCCTTTATCTCTCGCGAGGAAGACTCACGAGGGAAAAGCATCCCCGTGTTTAGCAGATAACCTACGTCCCATATTGCAAACAGGAATATAATGTTAAACTGTACAATGTTTACCGGATTAGTCATCTTGTGTATACTTCCCTATAGACTTAGCAACGACTTAGCAACGACTTAGCAGCGACTGACCCTACCACCTCACTGTTGACTGTTGCTGATACAGTCACATGGGCAATCACGTGAGCATGCATCTGTTCCTCTTTTATCCGCTTATGTTTTTTTTGGTTTTTTTATTAATTATTTATTTTGATTATTATCACGTTCCATCTTCCATATATCCAGATACCGAATAACAATATTCTTCTTTATTTCTGTTGAAGACTTGAAACGATCCATTTAAATTTTTTTTCACTAGATGACGCCAGGCACTAGTTTATCACACACAAATCAACCTGAATGATCTGTTCTTCCGAGAATTCCCTCTAACGGTATGTGGTATTCCATCTCAAAACAATCTTTACAGCATTACTACCTGCACTTTACAGTTTGTAGCATTAAGTGCTCTATACATTTAACAGAATAATTTAATAGCAATGTTCTTGGCATCTTAGCTCTCCAAAATACTAGGCTGTAATAGTTTAAAATGGTTGTTGCAGTAAGGCATGTGTATGGAAACATTTATTAAGGACATGTCCTAATAAATGTTTCCATTGCATTGCAATGCCATAAATAAATCCTGCATCAATGAGCAACGTGTAAAAAGTGTCATAATTGCTGACATATATGCATTAATTCATTAACTGATTCATTTTTTTACTCACACAGTTGATAGTGCTCCCATGTTGCAAGTTCTGTTGCAGCTTGTGATGTCACAAATTAACCATTCATTAAAGTGCCAGTTGTCCTTCCCTACAGGTGCGTCTAGAGCAAACAGTGTGTACACACCCAGCCAGTGGCCTAAGAAATCTGTTATGTCTGTTTCTGTCTTTATAGTCCCGTTAAATGAAAATATGAATGTACAATGAACAATATGGGTCAAGGACAAGGTTTGTCTGTCTATCGCTCTGTTTGGCTTGAGAAAAATTGGTTAAACACTGATGTTATTTAGTAGTTGAGTAAATAAAAAATTTATGTTGTTTCCAGTTGTTTCTCTGCCAAACTGCTCTGCGCCAGAATCTTTGCTGTTTTGTTTTACTTGACCTAGTATTTAGAGTGAACTTGTTATTTTTACAGCTGAACGTATTTGTGTGTGGCGTCAAAAAGTAATAAGCTGTTGTTCAGGGCGCTCGTGCATTATTTATAAGTAAACAATAAACACAAACAGCGTGAATTTCTGTCTTGTTCTGCCACAATAACCTTTAGGTTTCTACAAGGTTATAATAAGTCGAATGTCAGATGTTGAATGTACAAGCTAATTCTCTATGGCTAACACCAGACATTATATACATCATATACAAGATATGGTTTAAATTAAAGCATTGTTGGTCTAAGTACCGCTGGGCCAAGTAGCCTACCGAGTGCCGCATTCTGTCTGCAGTATAGCAGCACAGTTCACAGTTGGTTCTAAATGATAATAATACACATGTTATGTCCACTTATAAAAAGGTAAAAGAGATCAGCGGACAAATCCGATGACTGGGGCTTCCTGATGAGAGCTGTTGCTAAGGCTGGTGACAGCATTGTTACCTGCACTGGCAGGTAACAATGCATTGATCTGATGGAGGGATTTCTTTGAGGCTAGCACATCTATGTTTGGTAGCAAAACATCCTTAGTACCAGCTGTGTGTATACAGTGGAGCATTTAATCACTCCCCTGGCAAGACTGAAGCAATGAAATGGTGTTGTGCCTGCTGCTGTGTGAGGCTACATCCATGTATAATGGTTTATGTCTTGTACCATAAACCAAATAAACTAAATATTTTAATCATCAATACAGACACAAACAATTCATAATACCCCTTTACTTTCAACTTCACTTAAAGCGCCCTCTGAGAAAATTGAAATGACTATTTTCTGTTTTCCCCAAATCAGTGGAGAACAAGCCAGTTCCAGTAAACTGTAGGCAAACATTCAATGCTCCTCTGTTTATCTTCTTCTGGCACTGCTTCTTGATTTCACACCCCAACTCTGGTTAATGTGATTGCTCTACAGGCTGCCACAGTTTTATTCTAGCTTGTTATTCTTTTGGATCTCATTGGCTCAAAACTATTAGAATTTAAAATGCCATTGATTTTGCCATGGCAAAATGTTGAACTGAAGTAAGAAGCCTTGACTGTGCGCTTTATGCAGACAGTCAAGATTAATTATACTGTCTGGTCTCTGTATTTGAATAACCTGATCAGTCAAATCAGTCTATGACACTAAGGGGAAAACATCACCAGTCAGTTGACACATTAACTTTATATGGGAGAAGTCTGTAACGCCAAAGATGGTGACTGTATGCACTTAACTCAAGTTATGCTGTGTTGGTTGGTATCCTTGGTTCTGAGTCATTCATGAGCCAGCACATGGCCCTCCACTCTGCCTGGAGCCAACATTAAGCAACACAGACACAGACCGGGGGTGCAGCTCCTCAAAGCATGCTACCAGAATCTATGGTCAACGTGAATAGGGTCAACGCCTTGTTTAGTTTGTCAGTGTATATCACTGAGTTACAGCTCTCTCTCTCTCTCTCTCTCTCTCTCTCTCTCTCTCTCTCTCTCTCGAGGGGAGGGCAGAAGGAGGAAATCCAAATAAAGGCGCTTACAGGAGTGAGGGTCCTGGGAGGTCTATAGGATCGCAGCAGTGGCAGATTGGTTGTGTGGGCACAGGCGGGAACGAAAGGGAAGTCATCACTTAGGTCCCGCTGGGCTCCTCCCTGTGCCAGGCTTCACATTGCTAAAACCCCAGCAGGAACAGGCAGCCTCCTCTCCACACAAGTGATCTATTCATAAGCCCTACCCCTACTGTATGGCGGTAGAGTTCTATAAAAAATAAACAGGCACAAAAGTATAATCTATAAGTATAATCTACAAAATTATATTAAAAAATGCAAATAACATTTTCAGATATGTTTCCATTGTTTACATTTGCAGATCAAAAGCTTGGCTTGCTCACTGGTAAATCTATGTGGATTGAAGGACACGCTTGCTCTGCTAGGATTTTTGTACGGATATTTGAGTCAAATATTTTGTTGTTTTTCCCATGGTTTCACACTCAAAGCTTCTTCTTCGGCGCTGTATAATACGCCCCGATGTGTGTGGCCCAAATTGCACAATATTTTTGATAGGCTCTGCGCATAACTGTAGTTTTGATTGAAATCTACCTACATACTACTGCTCAATATAATAATGTAATAATAAAGGCGCCTGCTAAATGATTGCTCAAGACAGCTGTCATTAAGGGCCTATTAGAGACCTAGATTAGATATGGTAATTAGATACAGTGAACAGGTGCCTACATATCATGTAATCTGGAATGGACATCTGTCCAAACCCTGCCCACTAACCACTGGTGTTCCACAAGGATCTGTGCTGGGTCCCTTACACTTCTCCTTATACACCAGATCACTTAGCTCTGTAATCTCATCACAGGGATTCCCCTATCACTGCTATGCCGACGACACCCAACTCTACCTCTCCTTCAACTCAATCTGACATGCAGATCGCATCTCGGATCTTCAAATGTTTCGCTGACATCACTTCAACTCAAGCTTAACCTTGATAAGAATTTACCTCCCAGCAAAGGACTGCCCTCAAATGGACCTGTCCATCATCCTTGAGAACACTGCCGTGTCCTCTTCTGCAACTGTGAAGAATCTCAGAGTCGTCCTGGACAACCAAGTGTCCTACGCAACCAATATCGCTGCAACGACCCGTGCCTGCAGATTCTCCCTATACAACATCAGAAAGATTAGGCCCTTCCTCAGAAGAGAAACAATGCAGCTCCTGGTCAAGGCTGTAGTGATCTCCCGCCTAGACTACTGCAACTCTCTGCTGGCCAGATTACCAGCCTCCACTACCAGACCCTTGCATCTTCAAAATGCATTTATTATTAGATAGGTGTGTGTGTTTGTGTGTGTGTGTGTGTGTGGCAAATTGTAACACCTATTTGGTATGGTGGTCCCCTAGCATACCTTCCTTGTGGTTTGCTTAGCATAAACATTATTATACATTATTAGTATGCATACTCCCTTGTGTGACTGACACCTTTTTGTAGAATTAATTTTGTGTTTAAAAAGTGTTGCTTAAATGCATGCCGTGCCCTGATAAACTGATATGCAACAAATATGCATGCTACATCTGCAAAGCCCCCCAACCCCCCTACCCACATACCCAATCTCCCCTATTTTCCAGCAGCCTGAAAACGGTGCTCACAGTAGGAGGCATAGCCTGAGGAGAGAGAGTGTACCGAGCAGATGGAGGATCAGAAAGAGAGAGAGAGGGTGGCAGAGAATAGAGAAGAGAAGGCAGGCATTCCCTCCTATCTGCCCTGGCGGTTCTCGTGCATCAGAAACGCGAGCGTTGAATAATTCATGGCGCGTGGGAGCTGAATAATGAATATGTGGGAGTGAGGACGCATGTTGATGAGTTAGTAAGAGGAGGGCATCCCCGATGATCTATCTCTCACCTGCTCACTGCCAACTCATTCACTCAACCCTATTCTATAGGTCTAGTAGAGAGAAGCTAATACCTAAACCTATTCACTAAGCTGAGTTAAGTGTGATCCCAAAACAAACCCCCTATATACTGTATGTAACAGATGCTGCATTGCCTGCATATGCTAATGGTATAAATACTGTACATGAATGGAGTGAAAACCATGGATCCATGTTTCAGGACTAAATCAATAGTGAGTAATAGAGCTCTGCAGCCTCATGCTGTGTTTCCACACTGGTGTTTCCTAAGTAGGAAGGGTGAAAAGGCTTCTGGGGGTTTGACCTCTATTACGGTGTGTGTGTGTGTGTGTGTGTGTGTGTGTGTGTGTGTGTGTGTGTGTGTGTGTAGGCATGTGAAGATGCGTGGGCACACGTGATTGTTTTTTGGATTGCATGTGTGATGTCTCATTGAGCGCCTGGTGTTAAAAGGAACTTCTCAGTGCCTCCCCCGCCTCGCCCACCAATACGCACAAATGTTCTACATATGCATCTCACATGTAAATGAAGAATTAACGCGCCCTTGGGCAAAACGAAACAGCTTGCTACACTTTAATTCACGAAAGCGCTGTGCCCAGGTATGGGCCTGAAGTGGAGGGTTACCCTGTCACTTTAATTGAAGCTACTGTACTATGGTAAGGCTCCAGGGACCAGTTAGCTAATAAGGAAGGATTATATACTGTACAGTATATAGTAGCTACATGACCACAATACACTGGTATGACACAGTGGATTGCGTGCATTGCATCACACTGGGTGAAATGGTTTCACCCCTTTCAGTTATGTTCTACACACAGCTATACAAGGCTAGATTTATAATGGGGAGTTACCAACATGTGTTATGATTTATCAAATTTGTACAACATCTGAGCTGTTCATAGCAATAATTAAAGGTCAATTTCATTCATATTTATGGCTGATTGAGGTAATGATTCTGCCTATCCTATTTGTCTTTCCATTTGCAGTTCTGGTAGTTTTTGTAATTCAATGTCTATAGGTGTGACATTTCTGGAAAAAAATAAACATCTGCAACCAATAGTGGGTGGTTCAACCGAAATGCAGACAGCTGAAGTACATGGATTTGTTTTTTAAGAAGGGTGCAAGCCTATGAGTGCTGTAGGGGGAGGAGTAGAGTGGTGTGTGGCATTCAGCACTGAGGTTGGGGGAGTGCCATGTTTTGGTAGCGCTGCCACAAGGATAAATAGAGGAGTGCACCTTTAAATTCAATTGACTATATCCAATTTCCAACTCATTTTGCACAGACATTGAGTCCCTTCAAAACGAGGTCAAATGCTATCTGAGGAGATGTCTAACAGGACAGCGAGGCATCAAGTGCCGTTCAAAACTGATAGAACTCTCTTTTCCTGTCTGCTAAGATGCCTTCATACTGCCCCTGTGATCGTCGGTTTTGAAGGCAAAACTGCTGCCTCGATACTACCCATTACCCATAACTCTATGTGGCAGCTCCCTCAATCAACAGAAATGTATCAACAAAGATGGCGGACAAAACAATGGACAAAGCGGAATTTGTATACAAATGTACTTTTTTAAAGTTTTTGGGTCTTTTTCACAGTTAAATTTAAGTAGAAAAAATAAATACTAATATAGATACTGATGTGGCATCTGTGTAGCAACCCATGTCCAGTTAAACCAAATGCTTAACCGAAGCAACTATTTTAGTTACACAGCGTGCTAACGTCACACGTTACCGTAAATTATATTCGAAACCAAAGGTCTTAGAAGATGCCTTCACTCAAAAGGTATGCCTTCTGACTGTTCTGAGACACTGGTCTATTACGGGCAGCGAGGCAACAAGGCAACTGCCTTTTGTTCTAAACTGACCCATTTTCTCCCTTCAAGCTGAGCATTCTGTGTCAGTAGGTGTTGCACTTTTATACCATGCCACTTGATTGGCTATCTAACTTAGTGGGTGGATAGGTCAGAGATACTGTAATCTACTTTGTAGCTGTACTTGTTGAATGGTAGTATACAGTAAGCTCCATGTAAGCTAATGAGGTTGCCGAATCCTCCAGGGGGAACTAGCATTGCATTCCTTGGTGACTTCAGCTGAGAAAATAAATCCTTTTTTAAATGTTCCTTTTGGTCTTGTCTTGATCGAATTATCACAGCTGTACTTTCCCCCACGGTGGTCAGGGCACATTCCTTAATGTGGAGACACAACAAGCAATGGCTAAATCAATTTGGCTTTTATTATTACAAATTTGAAAAATACAAAGTGAATTGTTGTATTGTTTTCTTACAGTATGTTCCAGTTAACTAAATTAAGTAAACAACTAAATTTACCACTAAACACAATACACTATAATTGACTTTTTTAAATAATACATTTTTAACTGTATACTTTTTCAAAGACTATACATTTACATCAGTATGCATGCATACATCAACTCCAAAATGCTGAGGCAAGATTGGTTGAGGCTAACAATCTCTACATAGTTATTTGACTGGGCCAGTATGGGTCAAGAGGTCTACACACAAATTATTTTTGAATGGAGCGCTTACAGACAAACTAGAAAAGTGTCAAAAACTGGTTTCAACCAGCTAATAATGCCTACAGACAAACTAGCAAAGTGTCAAAAACTGGTTTCAACCAGCTAATAATGCCTACAGACAAACTAGCAAAGTGTCAAAAACTGGTTTCAAC
>JAOEHI010000006.1:3566606-3590755 GCA_025447815.1 Percopsis transmontana | reverse complement strand
CCCCCCCCCCCCCCCCCCCCCCCCCCCCCCCCCCCCCCCCCCCCCCCCCCCCCCCCCCCCCCCCCCCCCCCAAAAGGTCTATGCAGGAAGCTCCGGTGACACAGCATTCTACATTCTACAGCAGCTACCCCCCCCCGCCGGTTCTTCTGGTGTCTCCTTGGCACCGTTTCTGTAGCTGCGGCATGGCGCTCATCTTTCCATAAGCCTCGCTAACAAGATACAGTGTCCCTGTGCTAAAAGGGTGCCACTACCCACATCTGATGCCTCACGTACCCCATGTCCCACATTCTCGGGGTTGTATTTATAAATTGTCAACAGCCTAAAAGGTTAAATGTCGTCGTGCTACGTGTTACGTTCCGCCTCTGATCTGGACAGGGTGCTCCTGCACTGTAGAACTTGCAATGTTTGTTTATTTTATTTACTTAATTTTTTTTAATTCTAATCTCAATTTAGTTTTTAGGACTTCAATTTTGTATTTCTTTTTAGCTCTTAGTAAAGATTTATTGTCGTTTTCTCTTCCCTAAATAATGACAGCAAAACAATGTGTGTGTTAATTATAATAATAATAATTATTATTATTATTACATTCACAGCTATTTTTTGATATTACAGGTTAGTTCACCATATTATTACGCTTCCTTTGCCTGACCATTGCATAAGAGCCTTTGCTGGGATGTCCTACTGCTGCAGGACAGGAATGATGTATAGCACTACCTTGCAGCATGACTGGTTTAATCCCGTAAATGGACTGGGGCAGCCGCCCCCGCAAAGTGCACTCTCACAAATCAAACTGAAATTCCTTATAGAGATTCATTTTTGCATCACAGGTGAGACCCTGCTCAATTACAATTCATTATCTCCAGCCATGCTCACGGGAAGTCAAGTGTTCTTCACTGCAGCATCATGCAAGCCGTAGGAAAGCCCGCTCTGGCTGGCATGTGCAGTAATATTTTTGTGCCGGAGTGTTTGTTTATGTCAGCAGAGGGAGGGGGGAGCCATGAAGGGAGAACCACAGCATTGAGCTTCTCCTGACAGGAGCAGTCTGGACAGCTTCAGTTGCTGTCTGATTTCCAAACTACTGAACATCCTGCATTCCCAGAGGAGTGCATTATTTTACTGGGTCCAGGGAGGAGTGATGTTTCTTATTTCTTTAAGACAAATAAAATATGGCGGAGGTTGGTTTCTAGATGCAATTTCAGTCAATACTAAACAAGTCCTCTGGCTGTTAGGAAGTCCTAATTCAGTATTATTGTATGTGTGTGTGTGTGTAAAGAGTTTATTGCCATAGCATGACTGACTGTCTTTTGTGCTTTTGAATCATTTAGGAGGTCTGCAAAAAAGACTATGACGAATCCATCGAGTCAGTCGGCTCCAGATATGGCCTCCTGTGTGTCTTGGTTTATTTTAGGAAATAAGGGCAGCACTTTACCCGAGCAGAGAGTCTGCCAGAATGTTGACACACAGCTAGAGGAGAAGAATATGTACTATAAACAGAACAGATTAATTCTGGTTATGTTGCTAAGGAGTTTCCAAGTTTGTTAAATTTGCGGCTATTGTTCGCCAATGTTTAAAATCCAAAACTTTATCTTGTAAAATTTGTATCCAATTATAAGAATGTCATTTTGATTTAAATAACAACAAAAAGAATCTCATGTAAAGTAGCATTGTACACATGTACTGCACTTGTGGCGGGCCCATAAGCTATTGCATGTTACCTCCTTTTAAACGAGTCTTAGCAACTCTCGTTGCAGCACAGCCATACCTGTAAAGACTTGTCTACTATTGACTGGAATTGCATCTTGACACCAACCTCCGCCCTATGTAAAAACCACACCGTTGGGACCATGCATCTTGGCTTGGTCAAGCAATACCAATATACTAAACCTTTATTACCAAATACCATTCTACTACCTACAATAGATTCTCTCTATGCACACTTAACATGTAATGCAAGTACGTTTGCGAAGGCTGTAATATTGACATGGACATTCCAAGATTACATCAAACAAAGCTTCATCTTGGACTAGAGCTCTGCATACAATAATATGTGCCTTTTTTCTATTGTTTAATTATGTTTATCCGCAAAAAGTGAAGAATATTGTGAGCCTTATGGAGTGAGCCAAGAAACATTCTCTTTGGTACGCGGTGTGAGGACACACAGCTAGAAGCAAAAGCTTATTCAGGAAAACCTGAAGTAAAACCGAAAATCTCAGCCTGGAATAAACCCACAAGCTGTAGCAGGAACCCATGTCCAAATTCCCTACAGCCAAGACAGTAGACCGCCATGTTATATTGGCCCTGGAGGAGCCCACATGCATGTGACCTGGTTTGTACTTCACCTAGTGATATCATACAGGGCCACGACACAAAAACTCCCACCTTCACGCTGTACCTGCACAAACAAACACTCTCTCGCTCATGCTGCAAAGCCTCAACAAGGGCAGCACAACAATGAATTGTGGGCACCCGGGGAAGGATCAAATATCCTCATTGTCCTTCTTTCCGTGCTGGTTTTGTCGTGGGCACATGAAGGTTTCTTGACAAGATAGGACTAAACACTAAAGCATTACCATCCCACTTTCAAAACAGATTCTGAGATTGATAACAATCTCAGAGATCTAATTGTATCCACTACAAGCAGATCATTTGAATACCCTGATGCTATTTTAACACTGGTAATAAATAAATAAATAAATAAATAAAAACATACCACACATTTCGAATTATTATTCAAATTAGTATGCACCTATAGAATCTTAAAGAAAAACTTACGACCCGATTTGTGATGGGACCTGCACCCTTGTTTAGAGCGCCTCAGTGGGCATGTTGTTTGTTTATCAGTTAGGCCAAGAGCTTACCTTCCCTCCGCACAAAAGGCTAACGGCTGGGCACAGCACCGAGGTGGAATTCTGTGGACCCAGCCGACCGGAACAATAGCACACGCGCCCACGAGCCACAGGCTATCTAAAGTCATTTATTTTGCCACTTTTCCTAATAGTGATGCTTTACAACGTCACTTCCAGCACCATCCATCCTGGTTGACATAGATACGCTACTCCACCTGACACTCCAGTAAGACATAAAGCTCTCCTTTTGATACACTAGCCAAACAAGCTGCCATTAATGTCCACTGGGGGGCGACCTTTCTAAAATGTTCAGCCTGGGGTGTGCTTATTTTATGAAAAGGGAGAAGTCCTTTTACTTTCGCTTCCTTTTTTGGTTTGGGTTGACATTCGACCGCCAGCTTTTTGACATGAATGGAGGGGGAGGGTACTAACAGGGTCTGTGCTGGAACCAACTGTGTTTCAGCACAGAAGCCTTAAACAGGGTTATACCAGAGATACGTGGCACACAGCAATCTGCTGTCTGCATCAAAAGGCAGGAACAGCTGTTACCTGGCCTACAGTACTTTCACTGATGAAGCAGGAGCTTCCTGAATGAACCAAACAGGACAAAGAAATCTCTTCCCTGCTGTCACATGTCTAGAAGTTTTTTTGTTTTGTTTTTTAAACTTGGTACTATGGTATTGGCTCACCATGCTGTCAGAGTGGTGCAGACAGTCGATCTGGGCTCTCCTCCGGCCTACCGGGCTCCGCTGTGCCAGCAAATGCTCCTGCAAAAAAATTACAAATAAAATAAAATGGTGTGTATTGTGTGCTTGTTAATACACTATTTCTCAACCCTCCTTAGGCAAAATTTCAGCCACAGCCAGAACTGCCACTAGCAGTTAGGTAAATCAATCAGCAATGTGCCTCTAGAAACCAGTAATAGCGTGTGTGGTATTTTATATCTACTGGAAAGTCATGGGACGACAGTGTGCATGTCCTTGCCAATAAGGTTAACCTGACTGCCTAGGTGAAGAAGTAGTTCCCTAACACACGCTCTGTGGGCATAGCACAGCAGGCAGGCTTGTGGACGAGGGAGGAAGAAGCGTGATTTACAGGAAACATTCCACAACAGGAGGAAAAAAGAAAAAGGGCACTCAGCAGATGCCAAGATAACCAAGAATAGAGTTGACTGAATTCCAGTCTTCACAAAAAAACAGAATAAAAAAGTACAGTCCATTATAGCCCCCCCACCAACACACACACACAAATGACCAACTTCTGCACCAGCTCACTATTGATGTTTATGAAAAACAATATCCACAAGAGTGTGGGTGGCTGTAGAGGGAGGGGTAGAGAACGGTGTGAGCCTAGGCGAGCTTGGGGGGCGGGGGGCTTTAGAGGAATGTGAACCACTCAGCGCCCAGGTGCGGGAGTAGCATGCACTCTCTGAGATCAATCAAAATGTACAATGTTTATTGGTATCCTACAAATTAAATGTAAGAGTGTCATTTTAACTGTTGCTCTATTTAGGACGAGATACTGACACTGAGATAGCAGCTTATCTCATTCAATAATGAGGGGCTGATTATTACAGCTGTATTCTGCTGAGCAAGCACCGTGCAACCTTTTGCAACGGGCAAAATAAAAACAAGATAAGATTTATTATTTCCTCTAGAGGAATTTGGTGAAATGTCAAGGGATCAATTGAGACCAATAAAGTACATCAATAAACCTCTGGTGGTCACAGAAAATGTGGTCTATTCAACTATTGCAAGTCCAATACGACAACAAAAGTTGTGAGAAAGAATGCACAAAGACAGCAGTGTTGAACTATGTAGCTACCACAATAAACCTAGCTAGAAGATTTTCTTACTGCTGGCTTCTCGCTTCTCTATAGCCTTCTTTTTTTTCTCCTGACACACCCCCCTTTGCACACAGCTCCACATGAAAAAAAAAAAAAAAAAAAAGAAAAAAAGGCTGATCACCCAAAATGAAAAATGTGTAAATTTGTTCATTTGATACCTGAACAAAAGTACTGAATCAGTGGCCTACTTACCCAGCAAAGTGTTTTAGCCTAAACTTCTCTCCTCTTTCAAAGTTGAACTGAAACAAGATTGCTTGCAATGTGGTAGTACTCTCCGTCTCCCAAACACACACTAGTTGCACTACAGGGCATGACGTATGTACCTCCCTCCCTCCCTTCCTCCCTCTCTCTCTCTCTCTCACACACACACACTCATGATTGCACACGCTCTCTCCCGCCCACTTTCTGTTCCTGCCAGGCTTCTCAAAGTGAAAAGAGCCATACTAGAGGGCACAGCCTATCTAGCTGCACCAGCTGTACCACCCTCCAGTTGAGAGTTTCCACCTGAAGCATAAGTAATTGTATCTAACTAGAGTGGCTATTGTTGCCATTCACTATATTAAACATGAACATAAAACAAACCACAGGAAAAGAGCATGTGTCACAGTCAAAGGTCACCCGTGTGTTAGCAGCCTAATACAGCGTGGAGTGTGGAATTGCATTTTAAGCAAAGAGTCCCAAATTTATGTGCAGATTGTCCACACATGTTGAAAATTCTAATCTTCTGAGTTCTGGTTAATAAATGGATGAACTTTTAGGTTTACTAGGGTGCTGAGAAACCCAGCTCTGCCAGTCCAAACAACTCGTTTGCCGCCATACATAGCCTTGGTTAGTTGTAAAGTTACTAAAACTTTGAGAAGGAATGAATAAAATGCATTTTACTGAGAGGACATTCAAGAACATCAATTTGCCAGAGAAAGATGATGTGGGACGACAGGTCTGAATTGCCTGGTGGGTGGCAGCGATAAACTTTTGGGAGTCTTCTTAGCGGGATAAATTTGAACAGGATGTAATAGGATAAACAAGCCTTCAAAAATGATAATTGCCATTATTTTCCTTGATATTGCGATATTGTTGATTATTTATTTCATGGACAAAGTAATGTTCCCAGGACAAGTTGCTTAGCCTTCACCTTTTGCGATTGGCATATTGGAGTGATTAAAATTGTAATCTTGACACTTTTTTTTACATGATTACTGTGCTGCATGGAGAATTACAATTACAATTAGGTCATTTAGCTGACGCTTTTATCCAAAGCGACTCACAATTACATGGTGCTATAGCAGATAGAAGATAGGCATTTTGCTCAAGGATGCTTACAGAGCCCACGACCTTCCGGCTGGGAGTCTAACACTTAGACCACTAGACTATCCTCCTCCTAAGAGGATACTTACACAGTGACAAAACTCATTTAAAATGGCATTTTGACAGCTAGCACAGTGATTTGATTTTATTTCTCTCTCTCTCTCTCTCTCTCTCACACACAAATCACAACAACACAGTAATTGAGTTTTCATTTTTTCCTCATTGCTTACTCAGAGTGCTAGGAGTGGGCGATATGGCCTAACCTTCAACAAACACAGTAAGTGTGTGTAATTTTATAGCACGATAACAGTACCGGTATAGCATGATAGTGTTCCCCCCCCATGAAAAGAACACAATGTAGAAGGCAAAACATTATGGACTCACAAACACAGTTATGATTCAGTTTGCAGAAAGCAGTGTGATTCTACATTACTAGGACTATGACTGACTGTCAGGATTGCACTTATCACCTCTTTGGTGCTTTCAATTTCATTTAATTAATTTGATTGCTTAAAATAGTACGGTAAACACACCCTCATTTTAGGGAAGATGTTTTGTTGTTGATAAGTATCTGATATAGATACAGATAAAGCTACACCATTCAATATTTGGGTGTATACCAAAAATACAACCTTATTTTTCTGTGACAAGCCTTCTTGTATTTTCTTACCTATGACTATGACAACTATTGGACACAGAAGATCTTTTCAGAGCCCATATCTGTCATTGTAATGTGACAGCATGTGATGCTCACGCTGATGAAATCAGCAAAGGAATTTACATTAAATTGATCAGACAATTCCATAGAGACAACATTAAACTAGAAACAGCGAGAACCATTAATTGTAACGTTTATGATAAAATTTTGTGGAGATGTGTCCAGTCTACAAAATTATTCTGGAAATGTCCACTATTCTGAAACATGAACAACTTAGCTGACAGATGTAAATATTTTTTCTGACCCCACAACACAACAGGTATAAAAACGTAAAACATTCAAGATGATAGTGAAAGTGGGTGAGGCTTTGGCTGGTACTATACTAGGAGGCGACTTGTTGGCTTTAAAAGTGTGTGTGCGTGCGTGCGTTGTTTGTGTGTTTCCCATAGCGCTAGCATGCTCACTGCTGGATAGCTAACTACATTGCAAGAGGTTGGTTTATAAAATTCGCTCATTTGCAAATAAAAAAGTCGAAACAACATAAAGTTCAGACGCGCAATAAAAGCCCGGAAACGTGCGAACAAGTCATACTTAAATGTAACCCTTAGAAGTTGCTTAATTTAAAACATTAAATCGAGTTACTCACTCAGAAAGAATCAGCTGTTAGAACGGTGACTCAGTAGACTACACAACTTCCGCATTCCCGTGTGATGATATATTCATCAGCCAATGCAGAGAAGCGAATTCGGCACATTAGACCAATTGGGCTACAATGCTTGTAAGAGCCAATGGAAGTTTACAACATGTACCCGCTTGCGCTGGAGGAGACGCACACGCCCACATCGAAACCAATCAAATATAAGCATATTTGAAAGGGGGTTCTTAAAGAGCCAATAGAAAATCACAGCGCGGCACAAACTGTTTGCACAGGCGCACCGACAT
Source organism: Percopsis transmontana (assembly GCA_025447815.1). NCBI lineage: Eukaryota > Metazoa > Chordata > Actinopteri > Percopsiformes > Percopsidae > Percopsis > Percopsis transmontana. Next base: position 3,583,158 of record JAOEHI010000006.1, on the reverse strand, counting down.
ACCGGCTTGATCCATGTGTAATACTTTTTATGTGAAATATAGAAATACGAAGTTAACGATTTTTTAAACACATTTTTGGGGGGTCACGGATACACTTAGCTGTGTGAAGCTCTGTAAGGCAGGTGCTATTTATGTTCACTGGCCTCGCCTGCCTGGTTGTATGTTGCCTGTACATGACCTCAAATGCTCTCAGATAGCAATCAAACAATCATACATTTCACCTTGCCCCCATCTATGCTGCAACGCAATAACGGTTCTTGCTTCGTGATGAACTGAACACATACATGAATAATGAAACCAACATTGAAAGAGCAGACATTATAAATAATGCATCAACTATTTATTTATGTATTTAAAATGTAAGAATAATATGTTTTGTTTTTATTTTGTATTGTTATATTTTATTATTATTGTAGTTTTGCATTTTGTTTTTCTAGAACATAGACAACAAGACTGTAACGCCATCTAGGGGTAGAGAAGGAAACGTGTCAGTAGATTACATTACAATATGTAGCATACACAGGTTGTATTGTGCATGTCACATTTAAAAAAAAATTCAAATGTATTTAATAACATTTAAATTGTTTTTTATAAAAGTGTTTCCACTCATAAAATAAAGTCGAAATAACATTTATTCCAAACCTTCTGTTTAAGAGTTGTAAACAGACTTCACACAAACATCCCAGACCTTTTAATATTCTATATGTATCCTACAGAAGCTGCCCTTAACTATTATGCCATTGTGGAGAGCTTAGCTGGTTTCTCAACTTTGATGATGCCAAACAAAAATAGGTAGGATCAATACTCGGGAGGGGTGACAAAACCTGGCAAATGTGACAGAATTGTGACGTTGAATCTCAATGTTCAAATTAACCAGGAAGCAAAGGAGGTGGACAGGGGGGTGTTGACCCCAGTGACCAATCATAATAGGCCCTCAGGCTAGTACATATCTGTAGACCATCCAGATTGATCCTTCTATAGGTTGATTGCTGTCTATCTACAATCACATCATGGTGAGTGACTTAACCGCTATGCCAGCCAATTGTGCTGTTTGGGTCATATAATAGGGCTTTAACTATGTAACTGATAAGATAATTTCTCTATAACAGATAGTCATTTGATAATAATGCTAAATCTGTAAATCAAAGGAAATGTATAATTTAAACAATTATGTTACAATCTCTTGTTACATCTGTTTCCTTTTAGACATCCTACACAGATAAAGGGCCAAAGGTAATGTCATGTAATGTAAAGTGCACACGAAGATCATTTTGGGTAGCAGTGTTTTTCTTGTGCATATTATAGCATTATTGCCTCTGTTTAAGATAGATCATACCAAAGCTTATTAAATGCTGTATATTAGCCTATTCCCTATGAGCAATATTCTGAATCCAGAACTATCAAGGTTGTTGCAGAATTTTCTTAGAATCTTCTTATATAATAAATTCTCATAAAATAAATACTTTCTTTTTCTTTCTTTGCCGAAAGCTTTCTTTCTTCTTTTATTCTTCTGTTTCTTCAGTTCTGTAAAAAAAAAAAGTATGATCTTCTATCTTTACTCATGGAGAGCAACATCTAGGTCTATGTGGTATATTTATGTTTTATAATGAAATCTTTGTTTGAATGCTGAATATAATTTTACATTTAATGATTTCATTCTTTAGCCTGTAAGGGGAAAGTTTGTCAGGTTTCATCACCTGACCTATTGGGTGGGCAATGCCAAACAGGTCAGTTCCACATATGGTCTGTTATGAATGTAAAGACATTAGTAGTAGTAGTAGTCGTTTTTGTAGATTAATATTGTGATTTTCATCTTCAATTTTATCTTTTGAATGAACTTCAATATAATTAAATATAATACAATTAGGTAATTATTAAAATTAAACTGTAGATTAATTATTTTTCATGAAAAATAATTCATCTCTCGATGAGATGAGAGATGAATTATTTTTCATGATACGGTTCCTTGTGAAAATTATTTCATACCTAATAGATAAAAACTAAATGGGAATAACTGGGCATTTGTTTTGTGTATGCTGCAGAGTTTAGTTAATGATAATTGCATGTTACAGTGGCGGATCAAAGATTAACAGGCAGGCTTGAGCAATCTTGCACAAAGTCAATATATTTGTAGGCATGAGGTAACCTGATTTAGCATCATAGCCCTTGTCGAAATTTATTTAAAAACTAACTTTATAATGAACATAATGTGTTGGTTCCACAGGCAGCTGTTTATTACTGCGACAAGATGGGTTTTGAGCCTTTGGCATATAAGGGTTTGGAGACTGGCAGTCGTGAAGTGGTGTCCCATGTCATTAGACAGGATAAGGTATATGACGATATCAGGTTATATTAGAGGCAAATGTTTGCAAACACTGACAAATGTAATGTTTCTCGAACGTATTGATCCGTGACCCCCCAAAAATATTGTCATTAAAAAGATTGTTTCAAAATCTTGAAATCGTTTCATGAACCCTTTTCCCCAAAGCACATTGTGTCCACTAGAGGGGGCCCAGCTCACAGTTTGAGACCACTGGACAGACGCTTGAATGTAAACAGTAAATGTATACTATTCTAAATAATTTCTGTCAACAACCAGACATCTTTCTCAATTCACAGATAATATTTGCATTTGAGTCTGCTCTGAATCCAGGAAATGAAGGTAATTTTTATAGTGAATAATTTGGAATACTTCAGGTTCTGTGGAAAGAAGAACATAATATTATCCTTGTAAAGAAACTGTCATGTCATTTTATTTTCAGAGTTTGGCGAGCACTTGATAAAACATGGGGATGGTGTCAAAGATATTGCTTTCCAAGTAGAGGACTGTGACTTCTTGATTAAGGTAGCCTTGAAGAGTTGTTCATTTATATGTGTTTAATGATGATTATATCTGTTTGTTATGTGTGTAAATAAGTCTGCTAAATGCCTATATTAAGGGAAGCGTGTGTGTGCTGGAAGCCATGTGAATTATATGTTAATGTACTGACATGCGAGTTGGAAACTAGTGCAGGGAGATGTTGCATTTTCAGCCACCAGAGGGCTGTCAAGAGCATCATAAAATATACAGTATATAGTACATGTTACGTTTTTCTAAGCTGATCCCCATCACCAATGTATTGACAGACAGCAATTACACGAGGGGCTGTAATTGTCAAGGAGCCCTGGGTGGAACAGGACAGCAACGGAAAGGTCAAATACGCTGTCATTCAAACAGTAAGTCTGGAGGGATACATTATATCCAGTGTTGGGGTCGTTGGTCTAAAAAAGTAATGTATTACTTTACTTATTTACTCTATGTAGAAAGCAATTTCTATGCTACTCGTTATATTACTTTTGAGATGCATTGTCACGTTATTGCCAGTTAACGGTATAATCTTAAACTTTATATGCCCACATATCAGCACAAATCCCTATCCTAATAAGGAGGACATACATAAGATCTTTCTTTTAGGCTCTTTAATAAAATAATACCACAACACTGACAGCAAAGTCAGTAAAAACCAGCCCAAAGAGCACTTCACAGAAAAAGTAACTACATAACTGTTTGATTAGTAACTTCAATGGGATCACTGAATTTAAGAACAGTAATGCGTTACATTACTGCGTTACAGACAAATGTAATGTGATTACAGTAATGCAATACTTTGTAATGCGTTATTCCAACACTGATTATATCACATTATCGTTATACAATATATAATAATATAATAATTATGTATGCATGATAAATATATAATATAAAGACATACATAAAATGCATGCTCATTCTTTTTTGATCCCCAGTATGGAGATACAACACATACACTCATTGAGTACCTGGGACCCTACAAAGGCTTGTTTCTACCAGGCTACAAAGAGCCCCTGTTCAGGGATCCCCTTCTGCCCACACTGTGAGTGTCTTTGACATATTATATGACCCATTAACAAACTTTAAAACAGGAAAGAACGAAAAGTAACTATGAGATAATATTTCTCCACATCTCTATAGTCCGCCAGGAGGCTTAAACTTCATTGATCACATTGTGGGAAACCAGCCAGATGATCAGATGGTGCCAACATCAGACTGGTAAGGTCACGTACGCACAGGGCAAAAGGGGTAAAAGTAAACTTCTGGTCGTTTCTTTGCTGCAGGGTAAAATTCTAATTCTGTAGATATTCACAAGAAGGGCAGTGTGGATATTTTTTGTATTTATTTGTTTAGATTTCAGGCTATTCCAAAGGAAGTACCTTACTTTTAAGTTCAATTAGGTTTTGGTCTTTAACTCAAGAATGTGAATGGCTCCCCTTTTCCCCCTACAGCAGTCATGGGCTCACATCCTCGCTACCCCTCCCCTACAACCACGTGCACAGTTGTGTTTTTCGAAATATAAGCAGTGAAATGGGGAGGACATTTCGGGTTCTAGGGTCGCTATACGCAATCGAGGAGTCTACCTTTAATTTGTTTGTGTCCATTGTTTCCAGGTATCAGAAGTGCTTGATGTTCCACCGTTTCTGGTCCATAGATGACAAACAGATCCACACACAGTACAGTTCCCTCAGGTCCATAGTGGTCACTAACTATGAAGAGACCATTAAAATGCCCATTAATGAACCTGCACCGGGGGAAAAAAAGTCTCAAATCCAGGTCTGACCTTTCCTACAGACGCACCTGACTCCATTGTCGGCCTTCTCACAAGACCACTGCTAACGGTGCTGTTTAAATGTATTTCATGTCTTCAGGAATATGTGGACTACAACGGGGGTCCAGGTGTTCAGCACATTGCCCTCAATACATCAAACATCATCCAAGCTGTGAGTCCCCCAATGTCTGCCTATCATCAGAATGCCTAAGGAATACAGATTCACCTGAACGCATTCAACTTTCTGTCAGCTTCATCTTTATAGGGGCCTCCTAAACTTGGCATGTAAAGGCAAGTTGGAGATCCTGCATCTTTATTTCTTTAAACAGATTGTGAACCTGCGTGCCCGGGGGATGGAGTTCCTCTCAGCCCCTGATACGTATTATAACAGCCTGCGTGAGAAACTCAAGACTGCCAGGATCAAGGTGAAGGAAGACCTGAACCGTCTACAGGTAATGACACATATCCAAACACTGCTAGGCTTTAATTTTGTGATTTCCTTTCTGGGTCTGCCATAAATGTTGATTTGCTCTTTGTGAAGGAACTGAAAATCTTAGTGGATTTTGATGACAACGGCTATCTGCTCCAAATCTTCACCAAACCTGTTCAGGACAGACCAACGCTTTTCTTGGAGGTTATTCAGAGGAACAACCATTTTGTAAGTACCAAAAGTGGGTCAGGCAAGCTATAATATTAATATTTATTAATTTATTACAGCATAAAGAAACTTATTTAAATTTCTTGTCTTTGCTGTGTTTAGTGTCGCTCAACAATAAGGAGATTTACAAGCTTTCCTCATCCCCAATAAACAGGCAAAAACGGGCCGTCTTAACACCTGTTTACAGCTCCCACACAGAGTCAACACTACACTAGCCCACTTGTAAAGGCCTAGTAAATCTATCACAGATGCAGCTTAAAAGGCTTTCTGCCATACAACAAGGGGATCTTTGGATTGGGTTGCACCCCATGGCACTTTTTTTTCAACGCCTAGCCCCCACCCTGCTTGTCAGGACAGGCAGCGTCTGTCATTCTCTAGCATTTCACTGCAGTCTAGTTATGTGGATACGATGTCTGAAAGTGAGAAAGTGCATGTGAACCACACTAAAGAAGCCCCAAAAGAAACCACCAGCATTTGATCTTTTCATTATCTATGAAAATATTTACATAATATTTAGGAGCGCCTCATTCGCAGACGTATGAACCTAAAACCTTGTGAGAGTATTCATCTGCTAGTGTCTTTGAGAAACTCCCCGGAGCCATAAGGAATGCTATAGAAGATGGCAGATCTTTGGGTAATTCTCTGTGTCTGTCTACTCTCTCTCCAGGGCTTTGGGGCAGGAAACTTTAAGTCTCTATTTGAGGCTATTGAGAAGGACCAGGATGCCAGGGGAAACCTCACAGCACTGACACCAGAAGGACAGTCCAAAACCTTCTACTAATGCACTAAACTGGCCCTAAACAACATATTTAACAAGCAGTGTGTCTTAACAAATAAACAATAAGCTGTCAGCAGATAATGTGTTATATTGAACTTTAAAGAAAGTGTGTTTGGTAGCATGGGGCACAATATGTTAATATGCATTATAATCAATGCATCTGATTCAATAGTGGCAATGTGAACTCTTATAGACAATATAATTAGCGCAGACATTTTATTTAAAAATAATTTATTTGCATATAATTGGAATGAAACCAGGTTGGTACATTTGTGATGGCATTTGTTAGTTTCATATAGATATACTCTATACAGAAACTATTGTTTCAAACCTGGACAAAATGGATAAATATATTAGTAAATAAATATATTAGTGACGTGTCACCATATTGAAATGTACTATTATATATAAAATACAACACTATTTCATTTTTGCTTTTGTCTTTCTCTCTTTGTACACAATGTATCCAAAATATACTGATAGGAAAGATTGTACTCTCTAAGAAAGGCAGTTTCAGCTCATTTTTTTTGCCTCCCCCCAAAAAACAAAACAAAACAAAACAAAAAAAACAGACATTAAACAGGATAAAATAGTGTCACTGTTCAATGACAGTTAATTGCTATAAATGCTATTTTCATGTGCATATGTTGTGGGTTTGTTAAGATTCAATGCTTTTTTTCTAGTTCAAAATTTTGAAGCCAAAGTGCTTGCAATTCAGTCATTTTCAGCTCAGTCTAAGGAGACCATTGTGGGCACAATAAATAACAGACAATCCAAACCTGATATTTTAGCGGGAGGACTGCTTCGAGACACATTCAAAATGAGGTATAAGCATGAGGGATTATAGCAAATTTCTGTTCAATCATCCTCGATCTTGCTTAGAAACCGATTTCCATTATAGCCCGAACATGCTCTTTCTTGTCAGCTATACACGAAATTAGTTTGCAATTCAAGAAAATAGGTGGAGGAGTAATTTAAGGCACAAACATAATTATGTTGCAAGTTCACTATTTTCAAGACTTTGCTTCTTTGGTGAGTAAGTTCTTTAGTGTGTTGGGAAGGTTACTTATTTTGGATTATGGACAGTACTACACTTCAACAGGAAGTGAGATGTGACTGAAAAAGGTACATATGATAAGGATAGCATACGTAGTAACAATACGTACAGTATTACTAGATTAGCTTCTGCACATACATCTCCTGTATGCTTTACTAAGTGCTACCAGCTCCATTACAATACCCAAGAGCTCTTTGTCTGCTGTTTGTGCTAAGCTAAACTCTATCTGCAGGTTGCCTGCTAAAAAAAGTCTCTCTCTTTCACATTTTCACAAAGTCCACCTAAAACCATTCATAGATGGAATTTCAACAGTTCGTTATTGGCATTGCTTTAACCTCAGATTGTTTTCCATCTAGATTTTGGCAACATGATGGTCGACATCATGGTTTCGTTGACATCAAATGTCAGGCCATCATTGTGGACACTGTATTAGTGCAGCAGAGTGATTTTCCTGGAATCTAGCCTAACAGTCTGTTTAAGAATGGTAAGCATTGCCAATTTCACTTTATTGCGAGCACAGGGAGTTGTTGGCCACTAAGATTCAATCCTCAATTCAAATTTTTTCTATCTTTGATTGTAGATAGTCACAACCAAACTGCAAATGATGATTCAAATTCACTTTTCTGCTTTAAAATGTTTCTTCCTTTAAATGCAGGCAGAACACATTTCCTATGACAGACATTTTCACCAGAAATAATATTGGCCAAAACTACGACTCCCCCGCCCCACATTTTCCAGTGTTTTGATTGATCCTGAGGCATTTCTCAGGTTCTGCCCATTAAAGTAAATCCAGGGAACATATTAACTGCAGACCAAGCTTCAACCTGGTGGCTGCTAAGTTTGCAAACACATTTAGTACTGTAGATACTTACTGTGAAATCTACCTGGCATGGCTTAACTCAACTTATATTATTCCATAGTCGCTATGTGTCCTAGGAAGGCAATACTCCAGAACACATCTGTAGAGCTTAAGCTGCTGGAAGACCATAGGTAGGTAAATTGTGTGAGGACATGAAGTAAGAAAAACAGAAACAGAGCATATGCTTAATATCCTTTCTAAGACGATGCTCATGCTGAGGTCAAACGTGAAGTAACCATTAGCAAGACAAATACATGACAAGAGTGAAACAGCTTGTGATGTTGACGTCATTCAGTCAAATCGTTCATTTTGTAGGATGAAAATAAAAGTACAGACAAAAAAAAAAAAAGAACCAAAACATGTGTGATGAATACAGCTGCCATTATTGAAATAATGAATACAAGGCCCATGCTAGGCTCTGCCATTTCTCTGTTCACTGTCCGAGGGGCTGAGGGAACAACCATTTTCTCCACTCGTTGAGCTCATAGGAGCTACATGATTATGGTGTTTATACTTATATTTAATTCACTACAGCAGTACCGTTAAGGGCCCAGTGCCTGGGGCCATACTTAGGAATCTGAGTTGAGGTAGGCTGGAGAGAAAATCTTCTCTCGGCTGAGATTAAAACCCAGCAAAGAGAGAAAAATCAAGCAAGCAAAAGAAGTACCTCTACGATAAATCAAGTTACTTTGTCAATGAGTGAGCGATGGGGAGACGGACTGACTTGAGGCTCGGGCCCTAAGCAAGGATCATTAGTTAGTTGTCACGAAGGAGCATGAGAACTTGCAGTATCGTGTCAGTGACTGATATTCCTCCAATAATTTACATAAAATAGGGCAAAACAAATCATTACATTTGAGTCTGGAACGTGGCTATAATATTATCCACAACACAACAGTAATATCCTAAAATGTCAAGATTATACGGGTGCATAGAATTTTATTTTGCCTTGTGATATTTGATTGATTGTTTTTCCAGTGACCATGCTTTGCATCAATAAAGGGGAAACTGGTGAACAGTCTGGAACTCTGGAATTATTTGGAAGAGAAACGCCTAATGATAGGCTTGTCCATTCTGGCTCCTGTGTAGCAGCGCAACATTGGGGATACAACAATTTGTCACACACCAGACTCCTCTTCTGATCCTGTGGAAAGAAAAAAAAAAGAAAATAATTTTGAGCACAACCGAAAAAAATGGATTTAAAATATTACATTTTCATTAATGATGGTAAAACTAGATCTATTTTTTCCGCCACTCAGCGAAGAAAACTGGCCTAGAAGAGAAAACATAAATGATCATAGAATCCATGTCTTGAGAGGACACCCACCCTGATTGTGGTGTAGTGTTTGGCAGTATAAACAGATGTCTGTGTTGTGATTAACCGAGGGGCCGTGGTGGACCCGGCAGGCGGGCCTGTCCACAGGGCCCCCGGGGCCCAGGAGCTGTGGCTCAGAGTGGGCCTGCTGTACCCGTTTTTGCCACACCACGTGGGCGCCCCCGCAGCAGGGCCAGTCCTCCATGCCCCCAGAGTCCAGAATGAGGGGCACGGGAAGCAGGGCGGGGGGCAGGTCCGGAGGGGGGCAGCAGTAGCTCGGGCCCTGGCCGTAGTGGATGTGGATGCTACAGTCGTCCTGGAGCTCCAGGCCCTGTTGGAAGCGCACCGAGGGGATGTCTAGCACGCAGCCACCCATACGCCCACTCCGGCCATGGGGGTGTCCGTGCACCTGGTGGCAGCAGGCGGGCTGGAGCTGTAGGGACAACGGGGACACCAACACGGGTCCCGTCGCAGTGCTGGCGTCGCGGTCCGGACCCTCTGCGCCAGGGCTGGGCCTGTCTACGGGGTCCGCCTTAGGGCACTGGCAGGGGCTCTGCTTGAGCGGGCACACTAGGGAGTCCTGGTCCACGGCTAGAGCCGCGGAGCCCGCTGTCGCACCGGCCCCCTGCTCCTCGTCGGAGCCCCTGCCGGGCCCTTGGCTGTGCTCCCCCTCCTCGAAGTGGTGGTGCCTGTGGCGGTGGTAGTGGATGTGGCTGAACACAGTCTGCGGCGGCTCCTCGGGGCAGCCCGCCTTGTTCACCACAGAATCCAGAGAGCGGGGCCGTGCCTGGGCCCCGGCTTCCAGGCTGCTCCTGCGAGGCGCGTGGCCGGGGCCGTAGTAGCCAAACGGGTCGTAGTCACTGCTCAGAGAGCTGCGGAACGTGGACCAGCTGCCGTACACCCCCTGCAGGGACACGTCGGTGCAGTTGTGGACCGAGTCGCTGGAGGAGCTGTTGCAGGGGCCCGAGCTGGAGTCGCTGGCCGGCCAGTCCGCCTGGTAGCCGCTGCGCTCCGTGCGGTAGCTCCCCGCCGAGCAGCTGCCCTCGTCCGGCCTGCGGCCGAGCGGGGCGCCCCCCCGCCTGGAGCCGGAGGCGCTGGTGCACGAGGAGCGGTAGTTGTGGCAGGGGCGGCGGGGGATGTAGTGGTGTGTGGGGGTCCTGCAGTGGCCCCCGATCCTCTGGGGCCTCCCTGGGCCCTCGGCGGGCAGGTGGTAGCCACAGCCGGGGCCCAGGGTCCTGCGCGGGAGGAAATGCAGCGTTTGCGTGTCCATAGGGGAGGGGTCGCTGTACAGGCCCAGGGAAGGATAGGGCCCCGAGGGGCCGCGCGGGTAGCGGGGCCTCATGGAGAAGGGAACGGCGTGCTGGGGGAAAGGGTGGTGGTGCGGGCTGCGGTAGGGGGGGGTGTGCAGGAAGCCCTGGTTGTGCTCCGCCGTCCGCTGCAGTCGGTGTCTCTGGGGCTGGCGTTCTGTCCCTGCGGAGCACAGCAGTGCTTAGACAACACGGATAGACACCTGCACCATGCGCCCGACTGGGCGGGAAAGCGCACGTAGCATTTCGTATACAAGAAGAGCATTGAGACAAAGCCAAGGTCTAACCCATGATATTGTGCATGCACAGCGGACAGGTGCGGTGTTGCAGCAGCCAAGGATCCACACAGTCTTTATGGAACTCATGAGCACAGGAGATGATCCTCAGGTCCTAAAGAGAACACACAGTGAACAAGGAGCAAATGATATCCATACATTTAAAATCCTTTTTTTTTTGTTTGTAGTGTTCTCCTTTCAAGCCCCATTGCTTCTCCCCACCCCTACCTGTCCGTCCTGGAACTCCTCTAGGCAGATGGCGCACATGGGACTGGAGTTGGAGCTGCTGGCGGACCCCCAGGCCCCACGGTGGCCTGAGCAGCCCTGGGAGCTGTAGGTTTTTGTCTCCAGGCGGCTGATGGCTTGCATGGTCTGCTGATGGACAGAGTCCTACAGTGACAAGACGAGGGAAGGCAAGTTAAATACTGTAGAGAACCCAATTTTAGTAATGTAATGTACTCAGCGAGAACAGACATTTTGATCACTCTTTTTTGTATATTTAATAGATTTTTCATATACAACACCCACCAAACAAAACAGCTCAGACAAGACATAACCAAAAGAGAAGGTAACAGTGGGAAATAAAATAAATAATGATAATAACAGGTAATAAAGCCCTTTTCACATGTGAGGTGGCACTAAGGGATGTAAATGAGGTAGTTTTGCTAATGAAGTGCCTAATTTGCAAATATCTTAAAAGATTAATAATCCCCTGTCTGTAAACTATATCACTGCTGTAACTGCTCAAAGGATAATAAGGTCTGGCCATCAAAAAGATCTCCTAGCTTTGTTAACCCCTGGTTATACTACACTTCAAAGCCACTGTCTTGACAGACTGGCAAAAAGTCTGGGCCATTCAAAATAGGAGTAAGTGGGGATGTGAACTGAGCACGACCCTCTATAGCTGGAATGGACCTCCAGGCTTTGACTGTGCTTAAAGTAATAGGATTGGTACAGTGGTCCTTAATAGACTTAAAGTTTTTCACATACAGCATATTCCAGAGAGAGCATTTGGATTGAGAGGATTCAATCCAATCGATCCAAATTGAGGCTAGGTAAGGACGTATTTTTGACAAAGAAAAGACAACATTTAAGCTGTATCATGGTATTTTCATGAGCAAAATACCAGATCATGTTTAGTCTCCTATCACAATATTGTTATGATATCTATTGTCCCAAAAAAAGTTGCTTTGGTTAAAAGCATCTGCGAGCATCTGCAAAACGATTTCAGTTATATAAAAAAAAAAGCAGAGCATCAAAAGAATCTTTGTGCGAGGACCTTAGTTTAGCCCTTGGAGTGCTGTTAACCTGTGTGTAACTGACAAGTTGCTTTGCTGGGTCGTTTGAGGACGCTCCACTTTTGAGCACTCATTAGCTGAAATGTGGATTTCCTTGATTTGATATAAGCCATAAACGTCGTAACGCTCTGTCTGCTTCTCACTCACCCAGGTTCTGTTGGACTTGCACTTGTAGCGGAAAGCAAAGATGAGAACGATGATCACAACAACCAAGACAATGGTGAGCAGGATGCCAACGTCGTAATGGGGCTGAAGACAAACAATCGAAGCGGGCATTCTCATTAGTCTGTACTGTACTGTATATATTGCAATATTGTATAAGGGCCTGTGAACCCAGACAGGTGTTCCAAGTTAACGTGGCTGATTCTCTTCTCAGGTTGAACTTAGGCCGAGCCGAGCTGCAGATTCGATGAGGCCAGCCAACTGCATCGATTCAAAAGAACGAAGGTATCAGTTGCCAACTAAACTGACATGGAGGAGTCGGGGAGATGTCAATCAAGCAGGGGGGGGGCTGTAAACGCCCACACAGTCGCCAGAACAGGTCTGATCAGACCCATTCGCTCACAACACACGTTTGTCCTTTACAGGCCCTTATTTACGTGCCCACATTTCGTAACAACTCCTTTAATGTATGTAGAACGTGTACTGAGCTGCGTGTGTCTGTATGCTGTAAACAGCTCCCGCGGTCCCTACCCATTTGGGCTGCTCCACCATGACCTCGATGCGAACTCTGGCCTCCTCGTTCTTGTTGACCAAACCCATCAGCTCTCCTGCATCCTTAGCCTCCACCAGCACCACCGGGTGAGGAAGGTAGTCCGTCTTGCGCAGCTGTGTGTGTGTGTGTAATAGAATAACATCACATTTTTACATTTATTGTCACATTTAACAGTACATACTGTATAATAACGCTATGCCAAATATGATGTTTGCTCATGACTTGAGTTAACTGAAGTGGATGTCAATGTCATTGGGGCTGTTTCCTGTTTCTTCAGGAACGCACAATAACCATGTGAATCTCACCTCAGCTGCAGCGTTGGCATCGTCAGTGACGTCAAAGATCACAGCCTGAGCTCCCTTCTCCAGAGCTACGCGAGCCTGAAAGAGAAAGCACTGCAGTCAAGCACACCTCAACAACACCGTGCAGACACAATACGGGTTTGCATTCAAGGGAAACATCCTTTCGAAGCCAGCCAGGTAGGCTTATGCATGTCACGGGAAAATGGAAATCGGGGAAAACCGGCCCACTCCATTCCCTCGCCCTTCACTGTCCACTAGATGGCAGTCACGGCAAAGTCTTGCAGCCTCCCAATGGTAAGGGCCAAAGTACGGCTCCTCCTCTCCCATTCCCACCTGCCTGTAGAAACAGAGTGGCTAGGACGTACATATATTATTGCTGGTGTGCTGAGCTGAAACATACAGTATTACATACTGGTGATGTAATACTGTATGTTTCAGCTAGCATCCTGTATGGTCCTGCTAGCATCCAACCGCATTTGATGGTGAATACCGGGAAACAACACTCTGACCATACAGTACGCTGACCTGTCAGTGTACTGTAAATGCACTGTCTCCATTGCCATTTTTGCTAGCTACTCGCTAGGCGTGTGCTCCGGTGCACTACAAAAGCACAGCGACGGTTTTGCGGGCATCACCAAAATGGCATAAAGAAAACAAACATAAGACCTTTTCATCAATATTTCAACACATGCTCTCAAGAAGAGGCAGGTGTCTGCCAATGCCTTGGTGAAGAGGACACAGGTTTAAACAACTAATCACCCAGGTCCAACACTAACCTGTAAACCAGCCTATGGAAGGATATAGGCTAACACGCACATACAAATAAACTGTATACGCAGATGGAAAGACACACAAACACACACTTTATACTCGCAGAAAGACGCACACAAATATACAGTACAGAATGCACAGCCAGAATCTCACACACACAAACCTGCAAACACACGAACACACACACTTACAAAACACCTCAAGCAAAGACATCACTCAGTTAATCCATAAGTCACAAGTTAATGAGAAACCTCCCTCGTGGAATGGCATCATTGAACTCTGATCACTTTAACACACAAAAAAAAAATGAAAAAAAGAAAGAAGAGAATGCCAACGCATCACTAGAAACAAATACACACGTCCTTTGTACATACACACTCAAATTACATTGCACTGCACACCATAAATAGGTAGTCAACATTAAGATTGAGGTTGTTTGTGTGTGTGTGTATGTGCACGTGTGCTTGTGTTTCCTGCCTGTACACGCATGCAAGCATTAGCGCCTGGCAACCTTCTCCCTACATTCAACTGGCGGTATTCTAAAGGCATGGTATTCACAGTCAGAAAGAGGTCAGATAAAAAATTAACACGCCTTCTTTGATCTGCCAATCATGCTCGGGCAGAACAGCCTCCCCCTTTCACTGGGGCAGTAATTGTTGTACATGGTGGTAGTAAACGGGGCGTGGTCACATAAGGGACACACGCCGGGACTTTTGACATTTAGAAACATGTTAAATCGGAGGTTCAAAAGTTCCCTACGCAGCATGGAGCCCAAATGTCCTCTAATCATGGTAATATATGTAAGGAATACCTCTTTTGACCAACATACACACACAAATGCTTTTTGAAACAGTAAGTCTGTAATAACGTCCAACAGTTCTAACTAAATGACCAAAGCAGACATTTCTAGAATATATCATAATATGTTTCCGACTGTTGTGGGTCTATAATGTCTTAGTACGAGCAGTAGTGTTACCACAAAGTGGCCACCAGCTAGAGTCAAAACCCCAACGCTTCTATTAAGCCACACACCCGGAAAAGCGACAGGAGAGGACTTATAACGAATCGGACTCTAACAAGACAATTAAAAGGCGCGCCAGCGTGGGCATTTCCTTTCAGCATTCCTCTTTTGTTATGGTTGGAGCAGCAGTAGACAATATTGTGGTTAAGTAAATAGCAGCTCTCATAAGACTCAACATGACGCACTGAACGAGATCTGATTTGGACAAAACAAAACGCCTCCACTTGTAGCATCGGAAGGAGATGTTGTGGCTTTCAGCTTCAGCCAATAAAGATGTTATAAATACAGCCTCTTTATTGGTTTTTACGAGTGAGCCTGATGGGGGTTTTGTCTAAACAGCGGTGGACCTTAGCCTGGGTTCCGTGTCAGAGAGAGAAATCACTTTAATAGGACTGGTGACACTCAGTAGCAGAGAGGCCCAGGCAGATGTTACCATGCTGTTTTTACAGAAGCACGCATTGAACCCTCCCCCCGGAACCCCAGCCCCAGCTCGCTGTTGCTGTTTGAAGCACTATAGGGGGAGGAGTAGAGAGGAATCTGAGCACTCAGGTGCGGGAGGGGGCAGCACAAATGAAAACAACATTTTCTTTTCAACCCTTGTAGGGTAATTCCACACAAATTGAGGTGTCACTTTAAAGCGACAGTAGATAAAACTGACAGAAGCAAATAGTTAAACATGGAACAGTCAAACAGACACTCAAATATACATTAAGACCCAGGTGCAGGCATTAACACACTGTCAACATAACCTGTAAAAACAACAACAACAAACAAACAAACAAACAAACATGCTTACTATGAGGAGCACTCTGGCGCTATTAATTACTGGAGTAAACAAGAAATAGCCAGGGATCTGCTTATGCTGGCAGTGGGTGATCTACTTGAGCATAAACTCACTGTTTACTTATTTCCTTATTTCCAAACTGTGGTGTGAGAGCCTGGCTTGTCATCCCACAGTGTTCTCCCCCAGTGCAGCATGCAGCTTCGGGGCTGATGTCTTGCTGCCTGGGTACAGATTGTTTTGCACTCTAACATGCCGTGCTTTGTCACAGGGTTTCATGTGGTACTGCTGGGCACAGAATTCCCCTCATCTACAGCCATGGTCATAGGTAGAGAGAGGAAGAGGAAGCATTCAAGATAGTGATTATACACAAACACACACACACACACACACACACATTTTTCATGCCAAGGGAGAAACATCTGCTCTATTAGTTGAGCCTGTGATTACAGGACTATCTTCAGAGCGAGTCGTTAACAGGGGATCTCACAGCCCTCGACTTTGTAATATAAATTATAAAGCACCGCTAGTACGGCATCCATTTGTACCGCGTGGAATCGGAGGGACTCGCTAGTTTTCCGGTCCACAACGATCCACATCAGGAGCAAATTACACAACCTGTAAACGTGTGTGCGTGTGTGTGTGGGAACACGGAGTGGGTGGGAAGAAAGTGGGCGAAAGGAAGTGTAGCGAGGGCAAGGAAAACAGAGATGAAAGGGGGTGAGAGAGAGAGAGAGAGAGAGAGAGAGAGAGAGAGAGAGAGAGAGAGAGAGAGAGAGAGAGAGAGAGAGAG
>JAOEHI010000006.1:3495576-3540549 GCA_025447815.1 Percopsis transmontana | reverse complement strand
CCCCCCCCCAACCCGCTCTCACTAACAGAGACTTGAGATCACTAGTTTTCTATACCTATCGAGCCCAACACACACACCCCCTAACACACACCCCCTAACACACACCCCCTAACACACACCCCCTAACACACCCCCCAACACACCAATGGCCCTATGGCCCACGAGGAGCTGAAGCTGAGGCCTGACCTTCATAGAAGCCATCATCGTCCGTGTCTCCGTACACGTAGATGTACTCCCCAGCCGTGAGCGGGAGCTCCACCTCGGGGTTGTCATTGGGGCCTTCGTACGGATTATAGCTGTGGAGGGGAAGGGTCAACAGAAGAGCTGCTGTTATACCATGGTGACAAAGTGCTGAGTAGGCACAGCCAGCGTTGGGGATACTAACCTGTATCTGGCTATAAAGACCTGAAGTTTGGCGGGGCCGCGGCTGGCTGCGTAAGGGGCGGGAGCCACGTCGATGTCCAGCTCCTCCACTTCGCTGGCTGTGTCGACCTGGAGACGCCATACACATTCACATGATGTACAGTTAGGTCCTGTAGCAGAGCGCTCAAGTGAGCAGTGCAGCGAGTACTATTACAAGAGATGCTTACAGGTGGGATCCTATTGGGCAGGGGTTCCCAAACTTTGCCACACCAAGGACCCCCAAATAGCATAAGCTTCTTGCCAGGGCCCCCTGTTGCGAAACTTCCCAAGGACTCATTTACATTACTACGGCAAATATCAAACGTATGTTATTAATTCATTTATTTGATAATATGTATAAAAATAATCAAATAGAAATCTACTTCTGGTCATTTTCTCTTTAGAAGCGTATCCATTGTTGGCTACCAAGTTAGCTAGTTAGCTATCTCGGGCATGGGGATTGACAACGCAGGAAGTAGACCATTACAGATGTGATGTCACATAACTTGCAGGAATTGATTAATTTTGTTGTCATAAGATTATACAAAATAATGATTTTATCCATTTATACATTTTTCTGCGTTTTTGGTATATACATTTTAAATAATAAATAAATAATTTCCTCTCCCTTCTCTGCGGCTCCCCCTAGTGCCCTCTGGCGGCCCCCAGTTTGGGAACCACTGATATAGGGGATCGAACCCAGGACCTTCTTGGCACGAGAGTCCCCAGACCACTGGGCTATGCTGTCTAAACATGGTGGATCCTGACCTGACGCATCCTAAATCTGCTTAGGTCAGTGCCTCCATACAATTTATTCTTGTTATTCTTCCAACAGGACATGGATATCATCTTTTTCATCTTGAACATGCACCAAAACAGCCTCCCTCGGGATTAGTACTGGAACAACCTCCGTTTCTCTCCTTGAAAGTAGGCTATGAGGCACACTGATAGGCCGTATATTTATATTTCCGTGTATAGAAACGCTGTATGTTTATAGATCCCGGGGAAAACCTTTTAAGGATAATCATTTACAACTACTATAACCTTGATAATCCACTGCAGCCAGTGGATTATCTCACTAAATATGAGCTTTAAAGAACTGCAGGCAGACAGAATAGATGAAAGGCAAGCCACCTGCCTTAGGCGCCAGACCCAACATTGGTTCTCCCAGCATTCAGCTTAACTGAACTATTGTGAACCTTACACCGACCAGTCACTCTTGTGCTGTGTGAGCAAAGAGCACCCTGCAGGAGAGAAACATTAAGGGGGACTTTTTTTTTTTTTTTTTTTAAATGATCAAATCCAAACAGTCAATGTGATTATGCATAGACCTCTGGGTAATCGTTATGAGCAATCTGCCCCCACAATGGCATAACCTTGATAAATATCAATAAGGGTAACGGATTGGCTGTGACCGTCCAGGCATTAGTGAACAAAATTAACAAATAAGACTCAAGGATAAAACTGAGCTGGTGAACAGTGCTAAATGACCTAATTGTAATTGTAATTTAACTACTGAACTAGAACTAGTGTATCTGCAGATTAATATATGAACACCCTAGTCACTACAGTACTATACAGAGCTGGTGAATATGAACGACTAACAATAACAACTAACTATAACTTTAATGTTAACTATAATACTGTTAACAATATGATCTCATGCGTGCGTGCAGCCGCTACCTCGTGCGTGGGACTGGACTTGTGTGGGCTGAGGTGAGTGTCAGACTTGGGGGTGTGGCGCGGGGTCTCTGACTTGCTGGAGGTGGAGCCTGACTTGCTGATGCCGATGGTGGGCAGTTCCCGGTGCCTGATGAGCGGAGAGCGCTCTGTCCGCGCAAGCCCCGTGGCATGGGGCGTGGCCCCCATCCGGAGGGCAGCGGCCACATCTAGTGGAGTGGAGGGAAGGGGGAGAGAGAAAAACAGCAATTTGATACTACAACGGCCTGGATTCAGGTCTCTCAGGGGCTACCAGGGTGGGGGTGGGGTTGGTTTAACATGCAGGAGCTGAAAGGTGGCAACCTGGCTGATTAAACAGAGCGCCGTTAAAATCCCCCGTGTCCATCTGTCCGAGTTCAAAGGTCACTACCCAGTGGAGCCTGTCACACCAGCGCATGGTAAGAGCTAAGGGGCTTAGTTCGTCCCGCGGCGTGCAGTTACCGATGTACGGCCCGGTTTGCTCACCTCGGCCCTGACCTTCATATAACTTGTACATCATGTAGCCACCTAGGCAGGCAGCGTGACTGTGACGGGCTGGGACAGGGGCTGGACAGGGTAAGAGACCGAAGAGATAGAAGGGAAGGGATGTCCCGATCCGATATCAAATCTCAAACATTCCGTATTTATCCAATTCATGTGGTCATGTTGTGCAGATTGTAACGTTCTGTCAAACGCTACAGTAGACCTGAGTAGCATAGCTTGAAACTAGCGGCCCAACAGCTACCTGCAAGGCCAAGTTTACTCTGACGAACAAGAAACAGTTAGTCAAGACAGAAAATAATTAAATTTAATTCATCTCTTTGGGTGACCAGCCAATTTCGTTGGCTTATTGAGCCACTGTATGTCCTACCCTCCCGAGAACTTTATAACAAGGTTTGCGACCACCTACGAGTTTGTAGCGGAAGCTTTAATAATTTGACACAGAAGTGTTGACTGTTCCAAAAACCTTTAAGGAAACTCGTAGCAAAAGGGCACGATAAACGCATATCTGTCAGGACACATTACTGCTACTTACTCTCTAAACAGGGAGTATCTAGAGTTTTTACTACAAAATAAAAGATCATTAAATAATATACCAACATATATTTATTATAAATCGGATCGGAAATTGGCAGCTATAAATATTTATTGGATTGGATCGGATCACCAAAAAAGTTAATCGAGACATCCCTAGATAAAAGTGTTGGATAAAAGTGTTGGGACTTCAGGGCAGGGGACAGTGTCAGCCCCCTCCACACTCCAGAAGGCTATGTCAGGAATCATATCCCACGATCCAGTGCAGTCTTAACACAAATGGCACACTGCCTTGGTTTTAGAAAGGTTTTAATGACTGACACAAATTGATGAATAGCTGCGAACAAAGCTGGGATTTGAATTGTCGTATTTCAAAGCCGCCTGCGGTGAGGATTACATTAGCGAAGGTTCTCATCGTCTCAGTTCAAAAGGTCCAAGAAGTTCTACGCAAAAAAGCCACAAGTTCAGTGAATAGGATATTAACTTCAAAAAGTACAATGTCTTTTGGCCTCAGGAAATGCTTTCATCGAAAAAAAATTACTTTGGTAGCTGGGCACCTTTCCATGAGCTCTTGTTTTTTAAAAGAATTGACCTTGAAATTTAGAGGGAAAAACCTATTCATAGAAACCCCAAAAGAAAACTGAAAGGATTCATCCACTATGAGACAGTTTCAAAAAGAATTTGGATCGCTATGAAAAGCTTTTTTACCCCACTATTGTTGGCATGTTTTGAAGTCTGGCCAGCACAAGCCAAGCTTTGTGCTGCAAGCCAATGTTTCATTCACTAATGAGATTTCCATCAGAAGTAAAACTATACAAGCAGATTGGAACATTTATTAGACCTGAATTACGTGTGTACAGTATATACATATACACGCAATGGCCACTTCATTAGGTACACCTTTTTAATCGTTATCGCAAATATCTAATCAGCCAATCGCGTGGCAGCAACTCAATGCATTTAGGCATGTCCAGACAATATGCTGAAGTTCAAACCAAGCATCGGAATGGGGAAGAAAGGTGATTTAAGTGACTTTGAATGTGTCATGGTTGCTGGTGCCAGACGGGCTGGTTTGAGTATTTCAGAAAGTGCTGATCTACTGGGGTTTACAGAGAATGGTCTGAAAAAAAGAAAAAGCCTTGTTGAGGGCAGAGGTCAGAGGTCAGAGGAGAATGGCCAAACTGGTTCGAGCTGATAGAAAGGAAACAGTAACTCAAATAACCACTCGTTACAACCGAGGTATGCAGGAGAGCATCTCTGAACGCACAACATGTTACAGCAGCAGAAGACCACACCAGGTGTCACTCCTGTGAGCTAAGAACAGGAAACTGAGGCTACAATTTCCACGGCCCACCAAAATTGGACAATAGAAGATTGGAAAAACGCTGCCCGGTCTGATGATTCTCATCAGAAATTCAGATGGTAGGGTCAGAATTTGGCACACTGGTACCAATTGATCACAGTTTAAACGTCCCAGCCTACCTGAGTATTGCAGCTGACCATGCCGATCCCTTTAGGATAGGGACATGGCAGGATAACACGCCATGTCCCAAATCTTAAACTGGTTTCTTGAACATGACAATGAGTTCACTGTACTCAAATAGCCTCCACAGTCACCAGATCTCAATCCAACAGGAGATTCGCATCATGGATGTGCAGCTGACAAATCTGCAGCAACTGCGTGATGCTATAATATCAATATGGACCAAAATCTCTGAGGAATGTTTCCAGCACCTTGTTGAAACTATGCCATGAAGAATTAAGGCAGTTCTGAATGCAAAAGGGGGTCCAACCCGGTACTAGCAAGGTGTACCTAATGAAGTGGCCGGTGAGTGTATTATAAGTGTATTATAATGTTCTTTCTTGTTTAACTTGGATATTGGATACAGCATACAAACATGAATAATATTAAGAAGTAAAACTAAACAAAGATTTAAACAAGCCTGAAGTCATTAACAACTGGTCTGATTATAATATAGGCATTTATTTTTCATGAGGGGTATTGTCTAAGATGGTGTGTATTACCTCTCTCTGTAGCCAGGCCCACCCCATTGGTCAGAACAGATAGATTAGGGTTGCTGAGGAGGGAGGAAGCACCAGCTAAATCCACCTTCGAGGCTTGCAGCCGAAACTTCTCCAACTCCTGGGACAGCAAGCCAAACTGCTCGCTCTGGCTGCGACATTTCTCCTCCAGATCTCGCACCTTCGACTGTGCAAAAAACACAACACAGAATGTATTATCATTTTATCCATACGTATTAAATCATCATTGTACATGACATTTATTTTTTTGTAGATACAGTACATAGTCAATGCCTTGCAGAAACCACGTATCTAAATGTCTCTAAGAAGAACTGGATGAAAGGTTGGACATGTACAAATAATATATTGTAACTGGTCTGGTCTATCTTATTCAACATATATATATTTTAAACACATGCAAAACATAAGATGATATATTTTGCCATCACACTGCGCTAGTTTGCTAGCTGCATTCATTCTGGGTATACTGGTTGGAGAAAGCCAACACGTTTGCCAACATAGAGGTAAGTTTCTGCAGGACACAGACAATATAACAAACACTCTTTTGTTACAAGATGCAACACTAATTACTATAAGTTAAGAATATTAAAACAAACAACAGGAAGGGAGTAAAGGCAGGAAGCAGGTTCAAAGGTCTTTGCAGAGACAGCGGTAGAGCATGGTTTCAGTGTGGAAACAACTACTCCAGGCAACGTGTACTGCTCCATTTAATGCATTCACCTCATAGCTAGGCCACTACAGAGGGCCACAAGAATATAGAGGTTCGCCTTAGCCCCAGTGAGTTTCTATAAGTTACTGATTTTCTGTTTCGGTTGTGGTAGGAATTTCCTGCCAGGCTGATCTGACAGAGCCTGTGCTTAAAACTGACTGAACATACAGTCATTTCCTGTTAAATCTCACACCTACGCCAAGCCTGGTCTGCACAATGACAAAGACTGCTACAATTCCGAGATCAACAGATGAACAGTGCGACGACGAACACCAAAATTCAGAATCATTCTAATGACTTAGTGATGATAACAGAGGAGGCATTCTAAGCATAAGTCTCAGCATAACAGCAAAGCCAGCTATCCTGTAAGCATGCTAACAGCACACGTTCTAGTAGTGTAGTGTTGCTGTGGCCTGATTCACATACACTTAAGTGCCATTGCGCTTTATATAAGTGTATGTGAATCAGACCATAGCGTGCGTTTCAAACTCCAGGCCCCTGGGCCAGATGCGGCCCCTCCCAGGTTTCAGCCCAGGACTTTTGAGCCTCAAATAGATCATCTTAGCTGTATCCGCTTCAGTATCACAGAACTGCGTAAGATCTAAATTGATCTAAATTGATCTAAATTGCAAGAGTGTAAACTACTGTTAAACATTTGCTTGGGGGGGGGGGTTGCTGTGATATGTTGGGGGAGGCAACGGGTTTGCCGGTACCTGCATGCAGTCCAGTGTGTTCTGGTTAGCGGGAAAATAACACAAAGAACAGAAGAGGTATTCAAACACATGCTTGTGAAGTAATTAGTCTGGGAAGGAAATAAAGATGAACAATATCCTAAACATGGAGTGCAGAGTCCACGCCAGGATGAACACCCTGTCAGTAACTTTCAACAGGACATCTCTTGGCCCTCTATAGCTCGTGTCCTACATGGACATACTGTACATAGTCTTTGTATGATAATCTTTTTTTATTTTAAATTGGTTTAAATTAAAAAATATTACAATAAATTGTAGTAAGTGTGAGGTCTCCCATAATGCTTTGGGTTTAGAAGGTAAGATAAGAGGCAGGGAGCAGAGACAAAGTAAGAGGAGAAAATAAGGAGCGTTTTTAACAGGATGAGCGACTATACTCTACCAGCTCCCTCCACAACACAAGCTGCGTCAAGTCCTAAAATAAAATACGCATTCCTTTTAGGAACACACTTCAATGATACAATATATAACATCAAGATGCCTAATAATACAACACATTAAGTAGACACTTGGTTCGAGATGACAATGTAGGGGTTTTGTATTTATTTTTATCATTTATCATTATTTTATCATCATTTTATTTTTATCATTATTTTACTTTTTATGTATTTTTGAATGAATTTGTTCAAAATGATTTATCAGATTGATTGCCTGTATTAAATCTGAATTCTAGGTGTGCCACGATCAACCCAAATGTTAGCATCATCTTCACAAGCTAGCAGAGACATCTGTTCAAACCGTTATCCCATGCAGGCCCATAAACTGCTACAAAAATATGAGCACGTAGTATTTTCTGCAACGGTTTCATTGCCAGGTGTTTAGATAAACACAAAGAGCTGATTATTTAACAACTCCGCTTCAGAGGGCAAAAAGGGAAGTCTTTTGTCTACCAGATAAGGAGACAGAATTAAATATCTATATTCTTTTTGTTTGCCGTTGAGGTGACGAGACGTGCCTCTTCAAAAATAAATAAGAGTGCATGAATGTAATAATAGGGGACTCTGAAAAACCCCCCGCCTCTCACTAATATAGGGGAGGGGGGGGGGGGGGGGGCATGAAGTATTGACAATTGACAATCACAATTAATTTTATTTTTATTTTCAGAAAATGATTAGTCACATCATGGCTTTACTACATAAACTCACCTCCAACATCTGTACCACCCCTTCATGTTCCCTCTTGGCGAATAACTGAGCCTGCAGAATAGGAACAACAGTTAATATCAAAGAACATTTGAATTCATCGCCCAGGGAGGGAGGGGTGGAGAAGTCAAAACTGGATACATAATTGGTGCCCTAAGGTTGCCTCCTACTGGACAAGTTCTTTATTTTCCTACCAACACACAGAAAGAGCACAAAGGGTTTGATGAATAAACTTAACAGTTACAATTAGGTCATTTAGCAGATGCTTTTATCCAAAGTGACTAACAAGCGAATTACTCTGGGGCTCGAACCCACGACCTTCCGGCTGGGAGTCCAACACGTTAGACCACTAGACTATGCTGCCCCCTTCAACAACCTCTGTGTCCTCTAATCAAGGGCAGTAAGCGAGGGCATGTATGGCAGTCGGTGATAACCACAGCTGTGCCAGCCTGCCACACTGACTGATGAGCAAAGTGCGGGAACATAAAAGAAGCTGACCCGCTGTAGCCGCTTGATTTCATCCTGTTTGAACTTGAGGATAGCCAGCGCCTGCTCATGTTCCAATTCCAGCTGCTGCCTTCGCTCGGCGACCTCTCGCATATGCTTGATGAACACGGGAAGGAAATAGAACATCAATAGACAACAACAACAGCAGTGTCCCATTAATGCTACCATGTGCTTTAAAAAGGGCCAATTCCGGCCCAAAATCATACAATTCACCAAACTAATAAAATCCTGGGATAGCTTTACAGTGTTAACGGTAAAGACTTCACAAGATTTTGGTGACAAACAATCGCCATGGAATAAATAGGAAAGGCAGGTGCAGGTCTAAAGTGTCAGAAATGTCCTTTCAGTGTTAAACTCTAAATGACCCTCGCCGCACACCAAGGACCACCAGGATGTACCTTTAGGACCTGCTCTAGGTTCTCCAGTTTGGCACGGAGTCTCTGGTTCTCCTCGAGAACGGAACTGTGTTGAGCGGTCACTTCAGAGAGGTCTTCCCTCAGCTCCTCATTCTCAGCCCGAGTCTGAGAAACAGAGGATAGAACAACGTAAGCCCTGAAGTGTCACAGGGGAAGAGTAAGGGGAGGTTGAGAGCAACCGTTCGCAATATCGCACTTCTTCTTTGGGCTATTCTTAGCAGAGAAGGGAAAAACTGACCCGGTGGAGCAGCTGTGCCTTCCTCCTGAGGAGATCTACCTCCTCCTTTAGTTGCTCATTTTTGCCTCGCTCATCCTCAAGCTGGCTCTCCTGTTCAAAACAGCACAAGCCAAATGTTTATCTGAAGTGTTGTGGCAGGATGTGGGGGTGGGGGGGGTGGGGGTGGGGGGGGGGAGAGGAGAATATATTTCTCCTCTTTGTCCCTGGCAAGAGAAGGGAGTAACTTGATATCATTTGAACACCAAGTGTGTAGCTGAGAGGGACTTCTTACCAAATCCAGACATCTCTTCTGACGCTTGGTTCCTTCATGCTCTAGGTTCTCACATTCTTTTCTCTTCTTGCACAGCTCACTTTCCTGGTCGAATAGCGAGCACAAAGCCAGGAGAAGTTACACCGAGTCTCAAACGTCACACAAAATGGGAATTTCCATTGAAATCTTAAGAACATTCGATATAGGCCTGTAATGTAATCATTATGAGCGGTGTTTTATATGGGACTTAATGGACTTAACTGGGTAAACCCTGGAACAACAATATAGGCACAGTATAAAAAAGGAAACCTTATACCAACTAATTTACAATGAAGGGAGGGTCTGTGCCATCAATCTGTTGGGGACCCAGAACACATAGGCTAAGTCCTTAACTTACATATTGACCTCTGACATGGTTGCAACGAGGTATTACATAGCTTAGCATCCTTTAATTATTCTAAATGCAGCTTACATGCAGGTCCAGCAAAGGAGAAATCAGCTTATTTCAACATTGCCACATAATCAAGCATTACCAATGTGTGTGTGTGTGCGTGTGTGTGGTGGGGGCTACAATACAAAAGGGGCTAATTGGGTGGGAGGAGATGCTTTTACCGGTGACGACAAAAACAGACAATACTGATAATTAAAAAGGGTTCCTGTCTGCATTGTGCTCATGGTTGTCTGCAAAACCATCGAAGGTCAACCTGAACCATGTGCAGTATGCGATAGTCCAATAAGTTACGGTATGTGGATAAGCAAACAAGCTATCAACCTAGAACTAGTAGTACTGTAGTTCTAGCCTTTTGTGTGTACTGTGGTAGAGTTCACATTGAGCTCTTTTGTTAACACCGACTCTGGTGCTCTAATTATTACAGTAGCCTAGCCTTGTACACAGACCAGACCTAGATTACTAGACCTCATCTCATTGTGGAAAAATGATAATATATAAAATAACAACATTTATGTAAAGCTAAAACTAAAAAGTATGTAGGCAAAATAAATATTAGGGGTTATCAGGCACTGATGTAATAAACTATGTCTGCTGTTGGCATGACCTTAATACAGTTTAGCCTAAAGAGAGCATAGTAGCATATACAGCACATACATAAACCGCTACACCCTCTTGTAGCGATGACAGGCAATATGCTACTCTTCTGTTCCAAGAGACAAGATCAAAATAATCCCAGTGTTACATAACATGGACAGTGGTTTTCCTTGCCCTCCCACTAACAGTGATGCCATGAAAGCATAGCGAAAGAGCATTTAAGCTTTACACATTTGGCACGAAAATACAAATGCACTAATGGGAAGCACATCTTTTATACCACCAGCTGTATAGGTCTTATAAGTTGGCTCAAATTAATTAGAAAGTTTGATTGCGATATTTAGTAAGCTCATGCATACATAGCCCTGTGACGATGTCAACAGGAAAATTACAACTTACTTTCCTGCCAAACCAGCTGGGGTGTGCTTTAGGAATTATTCCTAAAATAAAAAACGCTCTCCACCGGTGGAGCCAACGTTTTCCTATGAAGTTGCCGGTACTACCCAGCCAAGCAATGCTGCTACAATGTCACAGACCATACAGGTCTTGCATGCCTGCGCTCAGAGTTAAGTTTTGGCAGGAATCTTGCCGTTTGAGATGTTGTAAGTGATGTGAAAACATGAGATTGGTGTTACTCCTTATTTTGCCAAGTTTTTCATTGAAAAAAAATAGAATTTCCGCCCTGTGGTTGTATGCCTCCCGAACCAGGTCAGTTTCAATCTACATACAGTACATTTTTAAATGTGAAGAAATTCCCTCAAGGACTTCTTGAGATATCGTGTTCACCAGAATGGGACATAGACGAGGTCACAGCAAACTTGAGCTTTGACCACCAAAATCTAATCAGTTCATCTTTGACTCCAAGGGAATATTTGTATCAAATTTGAAGAAATTCCCACAGGACGTTCTTGAGATATCACGTTCACGAGAATGGGACGTACAGGAAATCACAGCGAACTTGACCTTTGACCACCAAAATCGAATCAGTTCATCTTTGAGTCCAAGTGAACGTTTGCACCAAATCTCAAGAAATTCCCGCCACGCGTTCTTGAGATATCGCATTCACGAGAATGGGACGGATGTACAGACGTAACTACAGACAGACGGACAACCCAAAACACAATGCCGTCACGGCTGTCGCCGGTGCGGAGACATAAAAAGTCATCAGATAAAGATGCAGGTCAGAATGTAGTTTCTACCTCACAACTAGGCACCAATCACAAGCCCACCCATACGTGCAGTACGTACGCCTTTACACACTCACCCCTCCCAAACCCTTTCCCTAACTTCCAATCAAATTGCAGTTTAGTTCTCCACTGTTCGGAGTGTAAACTACTGTTAAACATTTGCGGTCATATTGATGCACTGAATTGATGCAGTTGAGCTCAGCGCAGACCGCTCCCCATGTGTGGTCACTGTTTGTGTGCTTTCAAACACAGACATTAGAATCACTCACCAGAATCTGTAGGCGCTGCTCGGCTGTGTGGACCTCCTTGAGGCAGAGGGTCGGGCTGGTCACTTGCTGCCCCGACTCCTCCTCCTCCTCCTCTCCGGGAGTCTCTTCACACCTGAAGGGCGCCTCATCTAATGCCACACGCGGGGTCTCTCCGCCAACCTGAAGGATGATGCCATTGTCATGTGGGACGCCCGAGGCCATATAACAGCAAAAGGCACATGTCAGCAATACCTGTCGTATTTCATGACAGTTCATGAAATACGACATAACCCAATTAGACATTAGGATCTTCTAATCTCTTGTGAAATGTGATTTTTACCCCCACAACTGAAAGTCAGTGTACTGCAAAATGGAAATTAACACTGCACCCCTGCTGTGAGTCAGGGATTAGCAGTCAAGCTTTCTTCAGTGGTCCAGTTACAATCATTGAATAATCCTGTAGGGAATCCCTCAAGGCTCAAGCATGAGTCCCAGCACATTACTGTAGCATGGACATCCTCCCTAATTACCCTAGCTATATTTAAAACTACGCTATTGTGCATAAATGCGTTCACCTTTTATAAACAGAAAGGCAACTTATGTCCCAAATAAGCACTGACTTTGATGTCCAGGTAAGTATGAGGCTGACATCGGTTAAGGGTTAGGAGTCGAGAATCAGTGTCTAAATTTAGAGCATACCTACATGTGCTCAGAGTAGAAATGGGCAGCTAGTGCAGCCAAGGCTGCGACCCAATAAAGGGATGAAAGATGCTCAGCCACGTGTCTTTATACTGTCGACTGTCATTAGAAGGCACACCACTCCAGGCTCACGCAGGGACATTTGTCAGGAACTTGCAAAGACGCTACGAATCACATTTCAGGAATCGACTTTAATTACTTTACTAAACTAATTAATTTACTAAAATAAAACATCTTTGGTGGTCAATGTTGTTTTCTGTACTTATCTCTAGCGACTATAAACTCACATTTGCACAAGATACCTCACAATCTGCAGCAACAAAATGAAACATACAAGAAAATACCCTTCATCTATTACATTGACCCTGGCAGAGGTTAAAGCTTCAGAGAAAGCTAGGTAGGTAACTCCTGCACCCAGGCCATTTCCCCCGCTCTGGTCTTTAGCGGCCCATGGCCACCCCTTGTCAATCATCCTGTGATTCTTAACAGGCTTGTATCCCTCTAAAGCTGTCCACTGAGCTAGCGGGTGTGCTTCTGGTCACAATCTGGTAACCTTGTATTACCAGAGGGAAGCCAGGCACCTTTGTACTGTAAAGCCTGTTACACATGATCAGCGCCACTCTCCGATCTTCCCCGAACTCTACAACACAACGTTAAAAACATACCACGATCTCGGCAGGAAAACCAGTGCATGGCGAAGTGTCAGCAGTTATCTCTCTGACCAAGCTGAATTCTCCTTTTGCATAGTGAGACAACGTTCATGCAGCCAAATTCTTCTTGATTGCCGATTCTTTCGTCGCTGTCTGATCTGAACGGCAAGGCAGCTTCCTTGTTGCCTAGAAACATGGTAAATAGCTACCTTGCCCACTGTGCTTTACCTCTGCGCCCTACCTAGCGGTGAGCAAAAGAGCAAATTTCTTATTATATGAAGGCAGCTTAAGGACTTCACCATATGTACAAATCCGGAAACCGGTTTTCATTACTTTTGGACTAAATTTAAAACTAATTTGCTCATTTTAATTTACCCTTGACTACCTAACCAGACTTCCCTTGATTAAACTTAAAATGTGATCATACGGCTATCCTTCGGTCAAATGTAATTTAAGTTACAAATCAGAAAGCCTGAATATGAGGCAAATTTTATTATTCTACACAATCATGTTTAAGACAACTAAAACTTAAGTTTCCTTTCCAAAAGAGGGAAATTGAGTGCTTGCTGAAAATAACACCATTAATGCAAAGATAAGGGTTCAGATGATGTGTAATATATTTCTGAAATGGTTTTACAGGGATGAGCACAGAGGCAAAACATTACGTAATGACTCATTTATACAATGTTATGAGGAATGAAAGTACTGACAGAGAGCATTAGATTAAGGCTTAGGCTTTTACAACTCATTTTAAAAGTTTATGTACAAAACATACTTAACAAAATTATTGCAATATGTGATGAAGAAAAAAATTTTGTAGGTTAGCAAGAAATAGATATTTTAAGAGCTACTTCAAAACATAAATAGCACATGATGTCCATACTGTAGTGTGTCAAACTTTCCAAGTAAATATATACATATGCAGAATCTAAAGGCTAATAACGCAGTGAGCTAAAAAAAAGCTCAACGCAGGTCAAACTGGGTTGACACAGCAATCCCACCATTCAGATGTATTTAACTAATATTACAGTTTCGAATCTGCAGTAGATTTACAGTTATAGCATAGAAATTACATACAAAATGGCATCATTTCCTACACTGAGCATAATCGGGGTTTCAATACTTATGTTATCTAAACCATGCTATCTCAATCATATGAACCGCCTGTTACTAAAAGGTAATTCTGGCACTGCGGCAGTGGAACTGATGAGGAGGTACTACTACAACGTTTGCTATTACTACTGCTGTGACTGTGCAATATTAAAAATAGCCTGCTTCAACGGGTGTAACCATGTCTATCACGAGGACTGTGTAAGGCGTGAGTCACGAACAGGCCTACTGTTGCATTGAGGTCATCTAGTCTTAAAACAAAACAGTACGAATAATTCTGGGGTGATAACAACAAAATAAGCATTTCAGCTTTTGGAAAATAGTGATGTTATACAGTATGTACAAGTTAAAAACATAGTTAAACATAGATAAATCCCTTTGCAGGTTATGTTTATGACTGACTGACATTCAGTTTGATCTGGCCTATGTAGTATAATTATTAGGTCATAAACACGTCCTCACTCTCCTTTTATGGTTCTAGCTGAGAGATGTATTGAAATGCGCGTGCATTTATTTATTTATTCATTCGATACTTTTGCGCCATTACATATTCCCCTATTTTTTAATTATGATCATATTCTCCAAGATGGCTTACAACAAGTCAGAATTGTGAAATGCACTAGCGTGGTACAAGATAGCTAACTAGGGTGCTCCTATAGTGAATACCAACATCACTGACAAAATGCAGGGCTTGCAAACTATTATAGAACTGAAAAGTGCTAGAGAATCTTTTTCTCCACTATCATAAACAATAACATTAATAATGCACAAACCCTATTTGCAAACGTCGATAGGCTGACAGAACCCCCGACACAAACACCTTCTGAGCTCCTTTCCACCAATAAATGCAATGAGTTTGCATTCTTTATCACTGATAAAATGGAACATATTAGACAAGCCATCAAAACTTCCATGTCAAACAAAAATGAGGAAAGCATGACACGGTTTAATGCCATAGACTATAAAACTATGGAGACAAAAGCTATCCACCTGCTGCCTTGATGCTCTACCTACGTGTTTCTTTGACAACGTTTTATGACTGCTTGGCGATAGACGTACTACTACTACTGCAAATAGTTAACAGCTCTCTCCAATCAGGCAACTTTCCAAAGGCCTTGAAAACGGCAGTTAAACCTCGTTTAACTGCAGCTATATGCTTCTATCGTTAACAACTACAGGCCGATATAAAATCTACCCTTCATAAGTAAGATAATTGAGAAAGATGTCTTCCAGCCACTTAATTAGTCTCAACTGGTTGCTACGACAGCTTCCAATCAGGATTTCAACCCTTCCATAGTAACGAAACTGCTCTTATTAAAGTTCTAAATTATATTCATCTTAGCACTGACTCTGGCAAAGTTTCAATACTGATGTTACTGGATCTTAGTGCTGCATTCGACACTGTTGACCACTCAATACTTTTGGACAGATTGGAAAATTGGGCTGGGCTTTCTGGCACAGTCTTAAGATGGTTCAAGTCATATCTACAAGACATGGAACTACAGTACTTTGTTTCCACTGGCAACTATCAGCCACAAATCAGTAACAAAATCAGCATACCATCACCTTAAAAACAGAAAGATTTGGAGGACTCATGTCCAAATAAGACTTAGAAAAACGCCTTCATGCCTTTAATACTAGTAGGTTAGCCTATTGTAATGGTCTCTTTCAGGTCTCCCTAAGGAGGCAGCTACAGCTTGTTCAGAATCCGTCTGATAGAGTTCTAATAAAGACAAAAGACCTGACACAGTTTTAAAGCCCTAGCTACAGTATATCATGCGAGTTATGGTTAATAGAATGCTGAATGGGTTCATACTTGAATGCATGTAGTTTTTGCAAGTATGCGGCCACCCTTTAACACTAGGCCAAAATTAAGCGGCATCTAAATATCACTTTCATTACCAGGTGAATGTATGGGTTAAATTAAACCAAGCCTTAGCATCAAACAGAGTAGGCTTTGTTGGGTCCATCTTGACTTGCACAAACTATCTTCTCCCAATCGGTGTGGTCCATGCATTCTAAAGGATAAAGTACAGGCTGGGCCCATGCGTACTAAAGCAGGGTCAGATCCCATTCAGCAGGCCCTGAATGCCATAAGCACATTGGTGTAATCCCTGCAGACTACTGAAACAGGTAACTGGATCACTTCTTTTAAAAGCACCTTAATGGATTGGCCTGGCCGTTGATTTTCTTTTTAATATGGGGCATATCAATGTCCAGCAATCAAATGCTCTACAACCCTGCCACTAAGTCAAGACAGGCTGCCAAAAGTATCTCACTTATAAAACAGGGTTTACGATGTGCTGTCCGTGACTAGGCCGTGAGCAAGTATGTGCTCTTTGCAAGTTAGTGACACTCGGTGACAAAGAAAAGGATGGATATTAAAAGTGCTGCAACGAACACGGGAAAAAAAACTGTAAAAATGTAAAAGAAGGAATCCATATTACAATGGAGCTTTGAACTTGCTGTCTTTTGCCATGTCTTACACAAACATAGCACATCCTGACCTAAACTAATACTTCAGCACTCTGCGTTCTTCACTACGTCTTATTGAGTTAGCTTCCTGCACAGATTTGCAACATACAAATAGCCTCATGGGAGGTTATACTGCAAACTGGACTGCGTACGGCCACCAACAAGCACATAGACCGACACGAAAATGCCAGAGATGGACCTACCCCCTTCTTGTGATCTGTGGCAGTGTCAGGGCTTCCCTTGGCCTGCTAGTTATCCAGAGCAGGGCGAGCTACAGAAGTCTTTGGTGCGGCTGGAGTCTTACCTACCACCCAAAACCCTCTCACCGCTGCCACAGCAACAGAGAGAGGATTACTGGACTGTACCATTCTGTTGTTAGAGGGGATTAGAGTTCACACAACATGGCCCCTTTCTATATGTGTGTGTGTGTGTGTGTGTGCACGCTTGTCCCATAAACGGCAGATTACCACAACCGGCATTCTCATTTAAGCTTCAGGCAGAATAGTGAATTTTAGTAACTAACTTGGGTGTTCTAATCTAATATCTCTAAATAGGAAGCAGGCCAAAAAGTATTACAAATAAAATAATTTGTATGTAATTTGTATGGATAAAAACATGTTCTTGTGGTTTTGCTTGTCAAAAGAATAAGAGAAGAAATCAGGATGCCTCTGCAAATCAGAGAGATCCTCTTACAGCTTTTCTAAATGTTGCTGGCAAATGACCAGTACATCTCTGCAGCTCATCAATAGCAGTGTGAGGAGAGTTTCAAAGAATCAAGAGAGGATAAGAATAAACATCTGAGGGAATCAAAGTCTGGGCCTTTGATCAGGCCCAAGTTCATGACAGGGAATTCTCTCATTATGGCCTCTGGCAGATTAGTATGGGCTCCTACAGCAAGCCATTATATAACACTTCAAACAGTATCTACGCCAATGTAAACCTACACTTAGCTTTATAAAAACCCCAGTGGACTAAATTCCACATTAACAGACTAGGTATAATCCCGACCACACTACTAAGACCCTGTACCCCCGCTAGGTGAAAAGACATGATCTGGGTGCCTGTCAGCGGACCCCAATCACAGACCTAGCCTTCATACAGCGTGCTGTATTGTCAAGCTGCCTTTGAAGAAACGTCCAGAGATACTAACCAGGAGACCAGTTTGCATGTACATAATTGCCACGCTCTTAGTCGAACGGCATCACTGATTTCAATCTGCTTGTATGGATATGATTGTTTTGAATTCACGACTACAAGCCAAATCGTTTTCTTTGTGTTTATGCACATTTGACTGGACTAACTTTGTGTCAACGTTCTTCATCACCAGCAGAGGTCAATGCAGAGCTGGGTCGCGAGATGATTTGAGGATTTGCAAGACCATTTGAAATAACCTTTTTTTTTTTTTTATTATTATTACCATTTTAAATCCGGTTTAAATTATTTAAATTATTGTGTGAATACATTTGTTCAATGGTGTTTATGTACTTGATGATACTATGATCTCAATTATTTATTTATTTTGGCCACCTATGAATGACTTCTTCTGGATGGTCGCAGGTCAGGAGGTATGACAAGCAGTGGCCGACGGTCACTGTACCTTGCTTTCCCCCTCACCCCCGGCACCTCCCTCCGTTCTCTCGCGGCCAGCGGGGCCAGGGATGCGGTCCCGCTGCTCCCTGGATGAGGTGACCGAGAGCTGTCGCTGGAGCCGCAGGACCTCCCTTTGGGACTCCCTCAGGAGCCTCTCAAAGTCCGGCCTGCCAGACGATGCAGGGGAGCCCTGCACACAAAGACCATCAGCAGGACAATGTCTCAATGTCAATGTATCCATTTGTCAATCAATTGATGCAATTAAATGGCGTGCATGTGCATGGAGGAAGCATTTTTCCATGTGGTGATACCCAGTACCCATCCAATTATTAGAACAGTGGTTCATACTACAACTGTGCCACAATTTGGTCATTTAGCAGACACTTTTACAGTATCTAATGCGTCTTACAACTGCCAAAATGAACGAGTGGCATCAGGCTTTTTGTCGTGCTAAAACTGTATTAGGGTTAAACAGTTACAGTGCACAGCTAAGTTAAAACCCCTAATAAACCTGACAGATGTTCACATAGGAAAATCAGCTCACAGCAACAGTAATTAAAAACAGGCACTTAGAGAGGCAGCCTATTCCTTAAATGCCATTTAGAAATCAGCTTTGACGCAACCTTTCTAATAGGGACTTAGGAGAGCTTAGGGGATGCAGTGATCTAATCATCCAGCAGAGGGCGAGTGCGAGACATCACAGGAGGTAGCTCATTGAATAAGTTGTAACATTTTTAAGTTCCTTGTTCCTTTTTGGCCAAACTAAAACCTATGTTTAAGGGGAAATACCTCTGTTAATGCGGGATTGGTACCTTAACAGTGCCTAGCCGTGCCTCCAGCTCTCTACACTCCTGCTGGAGGGTTGCAATCTCCTTGTCCTTGGAGAGCAGGGTGTCGGCGTGTTGGGCCAGGTCCCGGGCTCGCTGGCGGGCAAACGCCCGTTTATAGTGCTCCACTGACCCCGGCCTCAGCAGCGATGGGGCATTTACCTGTGCAAGAGAGCAGGTAGGAGGGCATGAATCAGTTTTTCACAGGAAATACATTAGAGGGACTGCACAGTGAGGTGTCCATTAACAGGTCTTATCTAAATGTAACCCAGTCTCGGTATTATTAGGCAAGCAAAGTCTATCAACAAGAATCAGGTCCACTTGCAGTCATTTGAGTCATGTTCTTTTCTGTTTGTCTAGTTATTGTTATTCTAGTCTACTGTGCCCTTCAGAGAGCAGCAGGAGGGGAGGGGAGGGTCGTTGGAGGGTGTCTCTCCCTCTCTAAGGCTGGAGAACAGGTGCAGGAGAATAAGGAAGGAGCCAAAGGCCATAATGGCCAGGACAGAGGTAGGTGGTCCTCCATTTAGCTATACAGAATAATGGAGCTCTCTGCCATTCTATGAATTAACTAACAACGTCGGCTTTAGGCAGGCTTGGACTCATGATATTGACTTCATTTGTTGAGGACTGCATTAAAATGAAGAACAACTTTAGTGTGTGTGAAAAATGAGGTGAGGTGCTAGAACCCAGAACCCAGATATATACTGTAGTAGCAATTATGTTACAACTAAGCGCTCAAAGACCATTAAAGGACTAACCAACATTCACATGGCTGATGCTGCATTTGAGTGCGTTTTCCCATTACTACAAAAAGCTTAGCTAATTCGGTTTCTGACTGCGTCCACTCCTAACTCTATTAAAACAGAACCCACTATTCTCTCCACACACACACACACACACACACACGCGCTATTAGCACTGCTCCTACTTCCATATTATTTATTAAACTCTTTAATCAAGACCCGGTCAAGAGACAACAGTACAGTGCATTAAAATACAGTCAATACATAAAAGCGTGTCAAAGTGCATCAGGTAAAATGGTGAGGTACATAACATACTGGAAGAGTCCTTGTACAAGCTCCTTATAAGTTAGGTCTAAACCAAAACAAACTCCAAAGTGTGTTTTGGTACCCGTCCTTAATCATTAGCGCCTCGCTGAACTGGCATTCCTTCACAATAATTCCCATTCATTACTGAGCCATTCCATTCAGCTCATTAGCAGACAATAGGCAATATGTGGATTTGGTTGTGTTGGGTTTACATAATGAGTGACTGGGCCAGTTTCAGGACAGACTATGCAGTATTCTGTGCGTACCACTTTGAGGTTGGCCTCCTGCAGTTTGCGAGCTCTCTCCTCCAGTCTCTTGGCGAGGACACTGAGCTCTGTGTTCTTCCTCCTCAGCCGCCTGACCTTCTCCTCGGTCTCCGGGGCACTACTTTTCCGCTGTACACAAAGGGGACACAAATGGCAACATCTGGCATGGCCTGCAGCAACTCCTAACACTACGCCAGACCGTACACAAGTGACAAACTTCTGGGCATTGCCCAGCAGGCTCTGATGATGATGGCATGTTAGCATTTCAGCACTGGTACTTTCCAGTTTTGGATTGCACGTTCTGAATACTCTCCTGTTTCAACAGTTGGTGCAGGTTATTTTTAAAGCCCTTTCATCATCGTTTTCTCATCTTTTGCTAACATTACAGAGAAGTCTGAGGAAAAAACTGCATAAGATCCTGTCTGAATATTCCGGTACAAAAAGGCCTTAAGCCTTACCAGCAACCCATTCTCCTCCCTCAGGGTGGAGCAGGTCTTCTCCAGCTCATCAAGGGCTCGCAGGAGCTCAGAGTTCTGACGTACCAGGAACCCATAGTCAGCACCATTCTATAAAACAACAAGGTGACAAATTAATACAAAGTTAATCATCTTTATCAGCTTGTGCACTGTCATGTGAACATTAGTACAAGCCAATTATAGATCTGTGATGCTTTTACAGCGCTGGGAAAAATAGCCTGCGTCTACATTAGTGAAATGCCATTCTCTGCTCAGTTGTCATCCACAGTTGTTTTCATTTGTACAGCACTATCCAGCGCCAGGCGACAGTTGACATCCCGCTAAACAGGCATTTCATTAGGACAGCTTCATCAACCCTCTGCAGGCACTGAGCACCTATTATCACAGCAAGCATGGAAGACTGTCTGCAATCACATACTGTAGCACTACAGTGAAAGTACAGTACACACACATACAAGGTAAAGGGGGAAAAGCTATTCATATTAATACACAACCTTCAGGACAGGAAATCAGTTTAAAATCAAATTGTCAAAGGGCCCATTGCCCCTCTATTGTATGTTGCACGGATGGTGCCCAAACGGCAATCACTTTAATTCACATTTATTCAAAACTGTACGTTAGCCAGTAAGGGAACGCCCCTCCCCCCACGATCTTCGTCCAGGTGGGTTCAGTTGGTGCAGACAGAGAGATGAGCGTAAGGCTGGGTCTGTGGGTGAGTGTCTGTCTGACCTTACACAAGACATTTTACTGTTGCAGACAAATTATGCAACCAAATCACTGCAGTCTCACTTGAGTCTGTGTCTGTGCGTTCTCCTCACCAGGTGGTCGCAGACTCCAGTCAGAGAGATATTGGTACAGTCAGACAATATTAAACATGTTCAATATTATTGCAAGTCTTTAGTCCCGTCTCTAACCACGAGAGTCAAATTTGACTGTGACCCAGATGGATCACACTTACATGAGAGGCAAGTAAAAACCTGTTTAAAATCAACCTATAATGTCTCCTCCACACAAGAGATGTTGTTATCAAACTGCAACACCTTGCCATCAAAATGAAGCCCTAGTAAATGAGCATTAAAAAATTAAAATAAATAACCAATACAATGCAATGTAATATGGATGCATGTCTGTGTTTTGTACAAACACACATCTGTGAGGGATCAATCATATATTGATGTCATCATGTATTGAACTTGTAGCTTTGTTGTCTAGGCGACAGCTGATGGTGGGGTATCTGGTGGCTCCCTGGAGAGCTTTAATGCTAACCTGTGTTCTAAGGCAACACTAATGACCAGCTGGTGACTAACCCTGCTGAGCTGCATGCAGGTTACCTCTACAGGAATACTGTAAGGATTAGCTACAGGGCCGCCTACTGTAGCTGAATGTGCCTGAATAGAATGGTTCATACTATTCCCTGACAGGACTAGAAAAACACAAACAGCTATTTAGGCCTATGTGGACTGAAGATACAAAAGTAGGTCTGCGTGTCAAGATGAATATACAGTATATTTTAGTAAAAGGAATAGGCGAAAACAGGCGACAATTATGGAAACTAAAATGCTGAATAGAATCTACTGCAATGTGACCGTAAATTGCTGTGTATTGAAATAGCACAACACAAAGTTGTGACTAGACCCAACGTTGTTTTATTTAATTCAGTTGAAGAAATGTGATTGATATGTTTCAGTTTAAGCAGGAAAAGATGCTTGTGGCAATTAAGTCTCTGATCAATACAGGCAGTGAGTCAGCAAGTAAATCACAATTTAAACTTAAGACTTCCCAAGAGGCATCACATTAGATATTCTATGACTCAGGTAAACTGTTTGCAGACTAATTGAAATGTATCCCATCAGCATTGTTAGTATACAGTATTTGCCTCAGATTCATTTTAAATCTTTATTAACTAAAACAAAAGTAATGCTCCCTTGCCTTTCTAGTCAAGATCCTGTTCTTCAGATAGGAGCGATGCTAGAATTTGTTGCATCAATTTGTCAGAATAGTGGCAATGTAGGATGTGGGAAATGACTTGTTCATTGTGCATTTGTAATTTCTTCTGGTTCAATAAGGCCACCCACTTCAGTGGTACCTAAACAATCAATAATCTTAATGAACAGTCTTAAACTTCTATAAAAGAAAAAAACAATTATTATTAATATTATATAAGCTGCCTCTTTTCTGAGAAGTTGCTTATTTTACTGTATTATACAATGTGTCACATACAGTGCATGACAGTGCCTCCCAATTCTCTTTGGATGATGCATTAAGGAACAATGGAGAAACTGTGTCTCAGGTCAACACAAGCCATTTACTAACAAGAGAATGGTTTATATTTTTTATATATTTTTGGCATAGAAGACACTGCACACGCATGGCCATATCTGAAAATAAATGGGAGGTGCGTTCAGCATTCCTGTATTGGAAAAATTGATAGCAAAAAAGTAGAATTTTTGGAACA
This sequence comes from Percopsis transmontana, assembly GCA_025447815.1. NCBI lineage: Eukaryota > Metazoa > Chordata > Actinopteri > Percopsiformes > Percopsidae > Percopsis > Percopsis transmontana. The sequence continues at coordinate 3,517,283 of JAOEHI010000006.1, read as the reverse complement.
TTATCGCCCAGCTCCAACTGTAAGAGCATTTTGAGCAAATATGTTTTATTAAAAGAGGCATTTGACCCATGTGTCAAAACTTACAGTACGTATATTGCTATGAAACTCTATTAGCTAAAAAACAAAACTTGAGCAATTACAATTAGGTCATTCAGCAGACTCTTTTATCCAAACCGAATTACAATGACATGGTGGTATTACACGGAGCACATAGGGGTTAGGCATCTTGCTCAAGGATGTTTACATGTAGGCCAACTGTGGGGCTTGAACCCTCGACCTTCCAGCTGAGAGTCCAGCACAGACCACTAGACTATCCTGCTGGTTTGAGCAGTGAGCAATTTGACATGTAACGGAGGCCAGCGGTACAGTGAGGTGCTGAGCTGTGCAGAGTAAACAGACACTCCCCGACACATTAAGAGACGTGCAAGCCACAGACGCTAGCGCCCATTGGGTTTTAGCCTCCCTTGCTAAGATGTCCGCCGGGGATCCGGGTTCGAGTCCAGTTCGGGACTCAACCGGTTACACATACATCCTGTAATTGGCTATGGGAGCATTGGAATTGGCTTAGAGGAGAAGCTTTGTGTCCTTGAGAATTGTTTGGCTACTGGTTCCAAGAGTCAGCTGGTCCCCAATGTCCAGACTGAGCTCAGAAGTCACTTACACTATAGCCCAATCCATCACCTCAGAGGGAGGCAATCCAGGGTGAACGCTTGCCCCTGCCAGCCTTCATTCTAGAGTCTAATGATCTTGGAGTGCATCCACATCTTGTAACTGTTGCCAGGAAGCATGCTGGAGGCTTTCAGTTGAGTTAAAGCTTGGTTCTTCTGTTACACAGAGCGCTCTACACATAGCTGGCGGCCACACCAGAGTGCTGCAGGTGGTAAGGTTTACTGTGGACCAGAGGTTTAGCATTGAGACTGTGACACCAGTGCTGCACATACGCCTGGCTCCAGTAAACTGCCAGGTAGAGCCTGAACCGGAAGAACAGTAACAACCTCGGTAATGTGGAGCAAAACTTGACAGAGAGTAGGGATGTGCTAATCCACTTTTATGGTATCCCGATCCATTCAATATTTTTAGCTGCTGATTCCGATTTATGAATAAAAATATGGTGGTATATTATTTAATGATCTGAACTTTTATTTTGAAGTAAAAACGATGCATTATGGTATATAATTGTATGTTTTCATCGCCTCTGCTCCTGATGTTTGATATCGGATCGAGACATCCCTAACAGAGAGAACTAACTACATCTCACACAAACTAAACGTGTTCAGTCCAGGAAAATTCCGACAAAGCCTCAACGGAGGAGAGGGGAATGGCAGATGAAGCGTGATTGTGAACATCACAACACAACGGACAACAAAAGGAGGACAAACATTTTATTTTCAGATCACAGCACTAGGAATAATATTAGTTACACAATACAAATGGACACTTTCACCTTATTCAGAGACTCTCTCAACAGATGGCCAGTCAGACTGAGACCAAAACCCATCAGCATTGACTGGGGAGCACCTCGAGTCCCTGAGGGCAGTTGAGTTTTTTTTCTTTTTCGAAATTAATTTTTATAAAAGCATCTCGACAATGTAGCAGAGGTTATGGATGCTTTTAGAGTCATTAGGAAGCATGGCTGCGGTCTCTGCTGTGTTTGGGCCCTTTAATGAATCCAGGCCTCGTCTGCTATCATAATAATAGAAGGCAAGACGCCTCTCCCATAGGCCATCACTCAAACATCACATGATCATATAAAATGTCCCTTTTTAATTACTAGAAGATGAGTGGGTCCAAAACAATATTCAGCATAAACTGGGAATAGTTACCCTTCTGCTAAAGTGAATGCCAAAGGCTTCCATGACACCAGTGACGCATTATAATAGAGAACAAAATCAATGGCTCACTTTGTCTCCAACACTCAATCAGTGGTCTTCTAATGAGGTTTCCTGGATTGGCCTGCTGGCGTTAGCACAGTAATACCCCCTGGAGAGCTGTAGAAAAGAATCTGCCATGCATCGTTTCCCATAACCAACCGCTCTTTGTAGTCTTGTGTGCCACACTTTCCAAAACTGCAGCTATAATCATCCAGAACACCTCTGACTACTGTATGTGGTAAATCTGAAGGAATGACAATTTTGGAAGCACTTGGCGTTGATGCAACACAGCAAACACTCGTTTAAAGGCAATATTTAAACACTTTTCAGCTAATTCATTATCACTCATCTTGTATTTTAAGAAGATAAAAATTAAACACTGAGAAAAAAATGCCCGAAACCCTTGCCTGAAACTTCCTTAAAAAACAACTGGAGCAGTAATCACAAACTAGCCCAACTCAACATCCACCTCGACATGAACCATAAAGCACCAGAGGATCTGTGTCTGAGGCTGCAGGTATCCCAGTAAATAGCATAGTTCCCCCTGTACTCATATTTAAGTCATGAAGCAGCCCTCTTAAGTGTCCTCTCAAATCCCACCCTGTGTTTATCACGACTCGGTGCCCCCGGGCTCTTGACGGATGACAGATTAGGGGGTCTCTGTTACAGCGCTGGAGAACAAAGAACCCCCCCCCCCCAAAAAAGGCTTCATCCCCATTCAGCAGCACCCCAAAACCCCCAACCTCCACCTCTTACATTCAATATCCTCTGGGTGTGGTTAATATTAATATGTTGGCTAGTGTCTGGAAAAACCCTCCCCCCCAATGTTTCCTCTTTCCATTTGTTAGTCATGCATTGTCAGAATGAAAGCCAGCATGAAAGCCAAGACTGTGTTCACATCATGTTGTATAACTGTCAGGCTTAGTCCTGCAGCTAGTTATCAACAACGTACATTAAAAGAAGTGATTTCATGCTTGATGCGAGTTAACAAATCAACACAGAAGCCATCCCGAAACCAAACAGGTTAAGGCCACATACTACAGATATAGCCTACTAGTAGGGCTGGGTATTGGCAAGGACCTCACAATACGATACATATCACGATACAACGGTCACGATACGATTATATCACGATACATTGCGATACAATACATATTGCGATATATTGCGATATTTCACATAGTTCACTGAAAATGTAAAAAGAGAGCTGAAATACGACACATCTGCTTTATATTTTTAAGGAGCTGCTGTAATTTTGTCATGTTGCATCCAAATTTCACTCCACCAGAAATGGGGGGCCGTCAATTCTAGGCAACTAGCTGTACTGTGACACCTAGTAGTTGTAGTTCACACACCGTTTAAAACGAGAATCGAAAATAAATTTCGCAATATATTGCTGTATTGCTTTTTTAGCACAGCCCTACCTAGTAAACCAACGGGTAACCGACTACAGTGCAAGGGCCACATTTGCCTTCTAGCGCCCATATAGTGTTCTTTGTTGGGGCCACGTATTCTTCATGTCGCTATGCTGAATCAAATGTATCGGCAACAACTAGTGTACTAGTGATAGAAATATAACACTAAAGAAAATGTTCATGATGGTACATATAAAATGATATGCGTTTCCATGTGAATCATCTTCTTTCTCATTTATCATTTGCTGTTCATTCTTTGTTTGGTGTTTCAGCACCTTCTCTCATTAAAGAAGCATCGTAGTTAGTATACCCGCCTTTGCTTGTAGCGCCGTTATGGACACATGGGTGCCTGTGAAAAGCTAATGGTAGTGAATGGTCTTTTAATATTATTATACTATATATGATAATATTAAAACTCCATAGGAAAACTTTAGGCTAAAATATCAAAGGTCCCCCATGGCAAAATGTCAAGATTTTCCAGTCGTGTTGTATGAAGGGACCTAAAAATGTCCAAATGACTGTAATGGAATTTGGAATATATGGGGCTTTTAAATTTTAATTGCTACTGGTATTGGTCTTTCCCAAGCCCAGTGGAACCAGTAGCATAACATGACACTACACTCATAACGGGCTTCAGTCATCAGCAGGCTGTTGCCTCAACCTCCTCTCATAATCACACATCACACACACACTACACATAAATACATTGCATTTCCCCGAACCGCCAGGGGCTTAATAAGGTGTCAGACATCTGGCCCGTTTAAAAATGAAAAGATGGAGCGCAAGGATCGTGAGACGATTCAGTTTCATGCAATGTCAGCAGAAAAAGGATAGAACGGGGGGGAGGGGGTGGGATGTAGATGGGGGAAGCTTCAAAAGGATATGGGCCTTAATCTCGTCAAAGAGAATAGCCTACTCGCACAAGCCCTCTCAACCCCCCACATCACAGCAGCTAGCCTACATCTTCATTTTCAGTCGAGCACAACAGACTGTCATAAAAAATGGCTGTACAAATTCTCCCTTAGCATTTGAAAACATGCTGTATCAGTCATTATAAAGAGGAGACATGCACATGGATACATTTGCTAGAAAATATATGTTCACTACATCCTACAGACGATCTGCTCTTTTTTACATGGCAAAGCAATATTTATATGCTTAGTTTAGCATTTTGTTTAGCTTTTTGTAATAATAATCACTCTCAGACAGCACAGCATCATTGGTCCTGCAACAAAACACCATTAGAGGCAAAGCTACACTATGAATACGTTTTATTGCAAGCTATTGTGGTTAGATGGATACATGAGATACCATTCCAGGGTGAGAAAATATTGACTGACAACAGGTAAACCGTTTTTACCAATTTCATTTCACAGACTGGCTGTGGAAGTCACATTGGATTAAATCCATCCTTCCAGCCCACAAGGGCCAATTCCTCACTCCTGGTGAGGCAATACCTCTTCATTGTCTGCAGCACAATGTTAGCTGCCATCTTCAGCTTATCATGGCAGGAGACCAATGCTCAGATTAAACCCAGTGTCTCCAAATATCTAACCAGTAAGCATAGAAAAAACCCAGGCACATCACCGCATCACTGCGTTTTCTAACAAGGCATTCTTTTGTGGCAGTGTTGTTGTCGATGTGTGGACTGTTTAGTTTTGTATTGAGAATGACACTGTATTTTCTTGTACTGTAGGTTACTCGTATACCAGTGAAGTCTAATATTCTTTAGTAAGTCAATCTCTCTCCAAACCAGGAAGCAGCTGTACTTGTTTTTGTTTGTTTTGTTGTTGTATTCCCATTAAGGGTAACAAGCACAAATAGGAGAAAATTAAGGGACACCAAGGTTAATATTCAAAGTAAACCTCACCCATATAGATGATATGGTAACAGTGCCAGGAGGTGAGGCATGGCTCTGGGACAGATACATTAAACATATTCAGAAGAGAGGGGAGGACCAGGCTGGGCCATTAATCTGCAGGTTGGCTCGCAGACGAACAGAACGCACCATTAACAGGACACGCATAGAAGCTATTCTGTGTTTAGGAGAGGACAGGGAGAGGTTCAGGAGAGGGTCAGAGTACAATACAGACGCATGGTTTTAGTGTCACAACTATAGTGGGTATTACCCCTGTAAGTGATTTGTCTAATGTGGATTGCAGTACTGAGGATCTAATCAAATATTAACAGATTCAAAAGATAATACATTACACCGTCAACATGGTCACATAACTGTACCTCTGAGAGAGGTATTTCAGTAATGCAAGGCCCCAGCGACCTTTTCTGAAGTTCAATAGATCCAGAAAATTACTCTCCCTGATCCTACTGCAGGCTACAGCATTTTCTACAGCATTGAGAGGGGAACACAGGTAATCATGGGTTTAATCTCACTGGTGTTGAGGGAGCTGGTCTGAATGCACACAGAAATGTTGTGGAGGGCAGAGAGCTATCAGAGGACAAAGAAGTCGGTGAATGCCCACATGAGGAGGGACTCCCAGAATCTTCTCTACGCTGTAATGCCGGGATTACGCCCTAAAAAAGGACAACACTGCAAGCATGGAGTGCTTTGGATACAAAGCATTTCCTACAATGCAACTATGTTAGTTGCATTGGGGAAACCATTAACTGTGAAAAGGGCCAGAATTAATTTAATCTAGTAATCCATTTTTATGGCACAACGGATGTTGAACACATTACCTACATACTTTAATGCTCACTTAATACTGACTAGATAATGATTCATTGTGAATAGAAGTGAGAAAGACTGGAGGATGGGTCTGTGGTGTTCAACATGAGAAACCCACATACATCTCTAGCGATCCGAGTAATCAGTCAAGCATTGGATTGTAATATGTTAAACACTGTAGGTATGTGAAACCATTAAAGCAAAATAAAGCTCACATTATACTATAAGTTATCACCACAAAATGTAGCACTGTTGCCAGAATGGTGTATAAATAGGAAACATGGCATGCTTATTCATTGATTTCACACCCACAACATTCAAACTGACATCAGCTCCATTACCAGACAGGGCCACAACACCCCCCAGACGGATACACAACTGTCTGGCTTCAGTGTGGTGAGAGACCAGACACTCTGGGCATGAGACTAGCATCTCTCATACCAATTACTTCCTTAGTCTAATATTCTGCGGATATCCATTTCAAAAACACACACACACACACACAAGCAGTGTCTTAGGAAGAAGGATTTTAGGATTATTCATGAGCCTATAGCAATATCATTCCTGCATACATACATTTGCTAATTAAATCAGTTCCATTACATTTGTTTTCTTTCAATTTTTTTTTAATACCTTGTTTGGTCCATGCCAATATAAAAATCCTACATACTGCTATCAATACTTTCTAGCCGTTTCTCGACTTTAGCGGGATGTGTTAAATTAGAACTACAGAAAATGGCTATGGTCTTATTGGTCAATAGTTATTAAAATAGCTATTTTTACCAAAAGAATCATGACACAAGTTTAATGACAGAAAGCAGCTATAAACCATAACAACAAGACCTGCTACTGAGTCTCCCAACTATGACCTATGGAAGACCCTATCAAAAATATGTACACCATAGAAGGAGTCATCATTCTCCTTCTCACTTTTCATTACGTTTGTTTAAATGAGGCTATGTATAATGTTAGAGCTGGCCAATTATTAGTTGCAGACATACAGTAACACTCATGGGACTATAATGAAGAACGAATGAATCCAATGAGCCAAGCTAATAATTTCAGTGAAATGCCAGAGCACTGTGTTGGATCATTTATGTTTGAATCCCAAAAATAAGAAACAAGCCCTTTGTTTAGGGGTTGTGTTTTGCTTCAGAAAAGAAAGTGCAGATTTAGGTGAAATCAGTGAATAAAGCAGGCCTTCTATACTTAAGAACCGCTCCACTTGCAATGCTCCCGTAGGTACAAACTGGGTCATCGCAGAGCTGTGCCACTGGCGTCATCGTCATGCGCTTGCTAAGCACCCAGCCCGTAACCAGTGCTGTTTGTTAAGCTTATAAATACACAAAAAATTGAGAACTTTTGTTGTTTAGTGATATTAACATTAGGTTTAAAAAATATGTGATATAACCTATTACTAAATATTTCATGCAGAGTGAGAATGTAACTATTTAATCAAAACAATCTACTCTATACTAGCAGGCAAGAAAATAACATTCCACTACCATAATATTTTTACAGATCTAGTAATCATTTGTTATAGAATTTCCTGGAGATCAAAATAAAATAGTAACTTAGCCGAGAGGGCTGAAGCTATAGTTGGCTTAGTTTGACTAAGGCCTACAAGTACAATTTGGTAATTTGACGGACGCAAAGCAACCACCTACAAATGTGGTTTGGATCCGATTAGCAAAACATTTATTTCATGTGTTCTTTTTGCCAGACTTTCAAAAATCAACCTGGATATGGATATGCCATATTGGATTTGGGCTGGCAAACTGAACAAGGCCTTACAGGTAGGCCAACTCCAGCGCTCAAACCCACGACCTTCCGGCTGAGAGTCACCCAGACTACTAAACTCTCCTGCCCCCCGTAGCTGCCACAAAGGCAGACATGATGATCGTCTTGATTAATTTATATAGGCCTTGTAAATCAGATTTATTGTAGGCCAATTGCCTGGTTGTATTTACAAACTACAGTAGATGTCTGATTACATATTAACAAGCAAGTTTGGTCTAGTTCTACTGTACACGGTAAAACAACACATGAAAGACATATAGCATTGCATTTGTCGTTTCTTGTTAGATAAGCACCACCTCATGAAACATTGACTTCATCTCAGTGTCACGGCAACTGACTCTAGATACAGATGCTGAAACTCATCAGGTGGATAGATGTGATGGGTAAATGCTCTCTACCCACTGAAGAGAATAAAATAACTTACTTCAGCATTAAAACTGAGCTGAGCAGTACAGCCTGCCTAGGTTTCATTAACCTCTTGGTCCGTTTGGCCAAATTGCTGTAGATCCAGCTAAAATATATTAAAAGTTATATTTTATGAAATGTATGATGGGGGATGAGTAGTAGCAGAAAGAGAAAATGCCAGCCATAGATATACTTGTCTCCCTTTGCTTAGGGTGTTTAAATGTTTCCAGACTGACTCACTGGCATGGCTCTTTTCTTCTATGTTGAGTGAGTGCGAGATGCTGCTATGGCACTGTGGACACTAGATGGACAACAGTGGTTGGCTCCTTCCCCCACCGCCAAACCCTCATCGCCCCTCCTCCCACACCAGCAATACCACTGTGCCAGCAATACCACTGTGATGGAGATGCTGCTACTGTGCTGAGGCGATGGATGGTGAGCAGACTGATACAGCTGGGTTGAAGTATCTCCTGGCTATGAAGCAGACCATGGTCCATCTCTGACTCTTCTCGTCCCATCCTTATGTGGCATACTGTAAATCAGTGTCCTTCACAAATTTTCAAACGGGGGCCAGTTTGACCGATAAGTGTAAAGTGTGTGAAGGCCGCAACACCACCTAACCTACAAAATAATTCAATCCGTAATACAATTAGGTTATACAACAGCTAGGAGCTAGCTGTTTTCTCTAATGGCTGCTTCTAACTCTACCTCGTTGTGGTTAACAGGCATAATTTTGTACACTGCTACATACTGGTGTATGTTAGTTATGTAACTTGTATTCTTTACTTCGGAACACTCATTTAAAACCATTGGACAGCGTGATGTGATGTTTTGTTTTTTTAAATCGGGGGGGGGAGGGGGGCACGTCATAGGCTGCATTGAAGGCCTTGCAATGAAGAAGACTGTATGTACTGTATGTAAAATGTAATGTAGAACATATATTGTATGTAGAACTGAACAGTGTCCTTACTCCTTAAGGCAAAAGTTGTCAAAGGTCATTGTTCAGTCAAGATGTCTTTATAAGGACTTACTACTAATCACATCACATAACACTGACACAGCATATTTTACCAAGGCACTTGTATCTACAAAATTTGTTTTACATTGAATAAAGAGATCCACCCCTACTGTGAAATCCTTGGCATTTAAATCAATGCTATTTCAGACTGGGTCAATAAAATGGCCGTCAGTAATTTCGCTCCTTCCAGATCCGTTTAAATACATACAGTATGTCATACATTTGACAGATTTATTCTACCATATCCAATAAAGATAAGATTGTATTTTTGGCATGCTCTTTGGCTTCATGGAGGCATTAAATGATACATTGTGTCTATAAATGTACATGCTACATACAGGCTTTCACCTGTATAGCACATGAGTACATTGCCACGTTAATGTGGTGTCACTCGACTTTAACTTGACAGAGGTGTGAGATAAATGGTACAAGGCTAGCACAGAAGGCTGCCCGTCAAGGTTGGCATTAAACCTGCTATAGAATTACTTCACATTAAGCAGGAAAACATGCTGCATTCAGTTTCATTATCTTAGTGTACTTTTGTATTGTGTTTGGTCAGTCCAGCCATCATTCCAGCCTTCCTCCCAACAGTACAACTGCATACAACTTCAGCAAGGTAATCTCTGGAATACCCCTGAGTTCAGTCAACTGACATGGCTGGTGCACATTGGCAACACTAGACACATTTAACATGATCCAGACCTACCTTCCGCATGCCCTCCGCTTCAAACCCATTGAGGTTTGCGTAGTGAGAGTGGTGCCTCTTCCCCAACATTGACGCTGGAGTGAGGTTGGTCGTAGCTGGGGCTGCCTTCTCCAGGAGTTCACCGCGGCAATGCTGCGCCTCCGTCTTCGCCGCCTCCTGGGGTCGCTGTGGCCCCGGGGCTCCCGCCTCCTCGCGGCCCTCCATCTCAGTCTCTGCAGACGCAGGCTCGGGCCGAGTGCACAGGTCATACATCACTCTGTCAAAGTCAAACAGTGTGGCTGGGATCAATATGGCCAAAGGAGAGGTTCAGCCGAGAGCATGCCATGGCAGGCTCGTTAGCTGCTTGAAGAGATACACACGGATCAACTCACTTCTTAGTGAACGGTCCTTTTCTTTTCCTCCAGGAGTTTACATGGGAGAGCAATGCGCCAGGGGTTTGCCTAACTGTCGGAGGCTGAAGTACTTAAACCGCACAGCATAAAATTGTAATTTCCATGGTTGTTAGTAACCAGATACGGGGCCTCCTGAAATCCCAGTCCAGAAAGAATTCAGTGACAGAAATAGCACCAGTGGTGCCCTCGTTCCCAGTGTCAAATATTCCTTACAACAGAACAGCATGCAGCAGATCCCAGACGAAACCAGTTCTAGATAACCCAGGAGTAAGGACGCATCGGTTGCACTGTATCGCTCCCTTATGACGTTTTTCCAAAAAGAGGACAACTGGCTCATGTGGGACATTGCACATTTTCTGCGATGACTTCTAATGGCCCTTCGCCCATAGTGTTCATACTGCATTTAGTGTCAACAGTGTAGCATGCACATTCAGAGCACTACTCACTATATGAACAGAGGCTCGGCCGTCATGTCTTCCCAACTGGGTCGTCTTCCAGAGTGGGATGGATCTGTCATCTCTGCTCCTCCAGAAATAAGGCCAGACGGGCTAGCGAGTTGCTTGGGATGAGGTGCGCTGGATCACTGCACGTAGGCCTCGCTGGTGGAACTACAAGGCGAGAGAGACCGAAAGCAAGACGGGAGCATCAGCCGTCTAACAGGTTCCTAATCCAGCGGCCGTTCTCTCAACGTGGCTGAGGTGTGGGTGCTGCGTTTGGAAGTCTTCAGCTGCCCTCATCGTCCCTGTCTCAAAAGCATTTCTTCCAGATGCAAAATGACCCGGTGAGCTGCCCAATCCCTCCGTTAAAGCACCCTAAAGGTGAAGCGAGACGGCGGAGGGGAAGCGTGCGTGTGTGTAAGACAGACTGTGGTGGTGGTGGTGGTGGTGGTGGTGGAGGAGGAGGAAGGAGGGGGTGGGGAGAATGGCTTCTGTTGTCCTATCACAAAAAGGCAGGCGCCGAGGCAAGGCCAATCACAACGGTGGCTAGGGCTCGTTTCCATGGAGATGACGCTGGAATGATGTTGGTTGCCTGCTGCTTGTTCAAGAGGCAGTGCACACTGCAACGCAGGCAGGCTGCAGCGGACGGGCAGGGGAATGAGCGCGTCCATGCTAATTCTGTGTTCTGGTTCCAAGTGTATCAAAACAGAGATAGATATATAGTTTTAACTGGTTTAAAAACAGATTGTCGACTGTAATGATAACGGTATAATGCTATCTTGTGTGTGCCTACACTATTGTGGTTTGCAAATTAACCTAAGCCCTACGCTCCCTCTGCTCCATGAGATGCATGTTGGTTAAGACACCGTTCAGCCACTGCAGCTAATTACCTCTCAGTTCAGCAAGCTGAGATGGACTGACATTTGGAAGCCCCTTGGGTCGGTATCACAGGGCCACAGCCAGCCACAGACAGTATATAAAAGACAATTACAGGACTATTTAGGCATCATTGTATAGCAGACCACTCTTTGTAGTGGTCTGCTATACAATAGTGTGCTGGAAAGGACCGACGTTCAGTTTGCCCAAAATAAAAACGCATGCGGCATTATCGCTGACTTAAGGTTAAACATCTTAAGGGTCGACACAAAACACACGGACAATAAGCCCCCTGGTCTTTCTCAAAGGACATGTCCCCATTTCTATGACCTTTAATTGTATTTAGTCAGCAGTATACCGACAGGAGCGCGACACTGTGTGAAACCCCTTATATCATGTGAACCATGGACTGGGTTGAGGGCTGCTAACAAAACACAAAAAAAACAACAAGCAACAATCAGGTTCAATATAGGCCTACTGTATGTGCGAGAGGAACAGATGCTACTCAAACGACTGCAACCAACACAAACACCCTGCACCATGTTGCACGAACACGCATAAAGCTTAGAATATAAAATAAGAAACACACTTAATTGTCTAGCAGGTAGCTGCAATTCACAGCGCTGAGGTTTAACTATTGGCCCATCACAGCTCAGCGGTACTGGCAGACTGTCGGGTTGATGTAGCCTTTGACAGAATCTGTGTCTGCCTGTCACGAGACCAATAACCATCCCCCATGGTGTCATGTGTCATGCTTTTGATGTGAAATTCTCTACGAAAACCCGCAGGAGGCAATAAAATAAGCTTCCCTGAGGCCAGCTTTATAACCTAAATCAACAATATGTGTCATTTGAAGATTTTTCCTTGTCATTAAAAATGGCTCCAGTATGACCGATGGACAATTTTTTTTATTCCTTTTATTTTTTACTTTGCAACTTTGACATGCTAGCTTCTTCCCACAGATAGGCCAATACTAAAATGCTGTTTTGCTTCACAGTTCATGTTCAGTTGATTGTACCACTTGTAGCCTAATGGAGCTGTGTCCAAACGCTCAAGTATCACCTTACCACTCTGGTGTTCTAGTGATATGAGGAATTGAGGAAATCTCTCTTCGCTGAAATAGCGTTGGTTAGCTGGTAGGCCTACACATATTAACACAGTTGAAGCTGTTGATCTTTCTGATCCATAGACACAGCCACAAATAAAACTTTTCTGTACAATTTTTTTTTGCTTACTGTATGAAACCAGGTCAATCTATGACCAACTGACAAAAAAGCTCAGTGCATCCAGGTCCTGGTTAGTGCGATGTCAAGGGTGACACTGTAGAGGTGCCCAACGTCAAACATCATGTGCACTGCTGTTTGGACACAGTTCAAACTTTGATTCATAATTCAATTAGCTCCCCATGAAAACGTGATCCAGACAGGAAGAACATTAACCCACTTCTGACACCCCCCTCTGTCACAACCCCACATGAATACTCTCCACACAGATAAATGCTCCTTTCAGACTGCATGTCCCTTGGAGCTGGAATTCACCACCGTCTTTTAAGTAGGCTAGGTATTCATGAACACATCTAAAATCTAAAACTACTGCAAGCAACAGGCCTATACAGAATTAATTACATTTTTTAAAGTAAATGGTTAGCAGCAAGAGTTTCAATTGCTTTCAGTTGTTTAAAATCGAATCCAATCTCCAATGAGAGGGGAAAAAAAAATACTGTTAGTACCCCTGCATTTGACCTTTAAATGAAACGAGATCACAAAGTGGATTTTCTGCTGATAAACTATTAACGCCACTACCTTCTACAAAACAATGGAATTACCTGTACTGCTGAAACCAGCACTACAAAAACACTATTGTTTTGGTTTGAAAGTCAGACACTACAACAATCTCACGCTACATGCTGCTACTGAGTGGCTCGCTTTCGCACTTTTGCGCACATTTGCATTTCAAAACATAAACAGTAAGCTGGGCAGGACATTTGGAGTTCAGAATGCCATCAAGGAGCGTACCTGTAACCGCAATGAGGAACATTTTGAGTATAATTCAGCTTACCTCTTCCATGTTTGTGTCCGAGCATTTAGAGGCAGATGACCTCTCTGACCCAGAGTCCTCAGAGCAGCGGGGGGGCTGGCGCTCCCCGTCTGCATCAGGAGAGGCCTGGCGGTCGCAGACCTCCACTGAGCTGCTACAACAGGTGTCCCCTACCACGGTGGTGGAGCAGGGGTCAGCTGCAAAAGCATTTGAAGGCAGTTTTCGGCACTCCTGCCTACTTGTCTTTTTATGTGGTGGGGGAGACACTAGTGACCCAGCCCTGGGGGACGCTGGAGGTGTCCCAGTGCGACAGGGGACTCCTTCAAAAGTCTGTTCAGGGTTCAGGATGAGACTTTTAAATCCTCGCTTCGGCTGCTCTGCTCTCCGCCGCCGCCCTTGTACTAGCCGTTCATGGGCATCTAACAGGCGGTACAGGGAGAAGGCCTTCTCCAGTTCCAATTCTCTCCTGCCCTGGAGGCCAGTGGCGGCCTGCTCAACATATATCTCGTCATAAAGCCTTAGCAGCAACTGCTCCAGCTTTCGACAGCTTTCTCTGCTGCCTGGGCAAAAAGCCTCTTTCCCTGTAGTGTCACCTTTACTGTCCCAACCACTGCCTTTAACACCAACGTGTTTAGATAGCTGACACTGAAGTTTAACAGGTTGCTTGACGGTAGCCTTTGAGCCCTTATGCCTGTCAGTAAGCTCTTTTATGGTTTTCTGTAGTTCCCATTCTGCCTCTTCTCGCAGGTGCCTTAGCTCCACAGGGAAGTGCCAGCAGGCCCGGCGTCCCTGGTTCTTCTCTGCCTCCAGATCAGCACGCAACTGCTGCAGCTCCGGTCCAAGGTCCGTCAGGCCCTGGAAAGGTTTCTTTGAGGACAGCGACAGAGTGTTAGCCCTGTCTGGCGGCATAGAGCCAAATTCACAGCGCACCAAGAAAGAAAGGATGAGGTCTAACCATTTCTAAAGAGCCATGCAGTAGAAATGAGAATGTTGGGCTCATGAGGATTAGATGGGTGACGGGTAGTAATCAAGCATGCAGCATGTATTTATCACACCAGGTCACTGAAAAGATGAGACAATAGCAGATGTTAGAGGGCTACAATTTTAGATAAATTGTTTTCTATTTTTAGCTGTAATAATGTAGCAAAAGAAATAACTTGACACTGTAATTAAATGGAGAGCTGAGGGTAAAATGTTTGACCAAAGGCAGAGTAGTTTTGCATCATATATCACATTGTATCAAACCATGTCTCATTGCGGGCAAAAGACCGCCTATCAACTTGGAAAGTAACACGACATTGCACTATGTTAAGAATGCAACAAGTAGCTCGTAAAAACAAACACTGCACTGTTAAAGAACACCAACAATGACATACAATGAACCAGGCACGCTACCAGGCTATTTACCAGCTAAAACCAGACGTGTATCGCTTTATATTATGGGCACCGTTATTTACAATAGGGATGCGAGTCAACGGCTAATTAACGTTAGATGACAAAAGTTAGCAAACGATTCAGCGAAATCCAGCTAACCAAATGTTATCCCAGCTAACGAGCTAATTAGTCGGTACGTGCACATGGATAATATACTCCGCTGAAACGGTGCTCTACCAAGCCCTAGTTAGCAGCTAGCTGACGTTAGCTTGCCATTAAAAGTATGGCCACTACCAGACTCACCTTTCAGCTCTGGTAACTTTATTAACTGTAGTCTAAAAGAGACACCCCATCTTCCAGGGAAATATTATCAGACAATAATATCAGGCAAAGGTTCTCGTATGTAAACAAACTAACCACGCAGGACTGGGTTTGTTTATCTACGTATCAGATGCACCGTGTCAACAAGACATGGACCCCGCATCTTGGAGAACGCTCTTCAGCTCCATAAAACTGCTGTCCAGTTCGCAGAGTTGTGAGGGTTGTGGCTGACCACTAGTGGTCATTACCTGGTAGTGCACACATGTGGTCACTTGCAGAGATCAGAGAGATCATTGCAGTAGATTTTTCTTAAATATCTTAATGAATAAACAAACGTAATGATTATAGTACCCCTGTCTGGTGTGATATATGCATATATCTGAGTATATGAAAAAGGAATCACTGTAATGTATTTTTCATACAGTAACACTTCCCTTGTTAAACCCACTGACAATTAAAACAATTTGTTGTTCAGGGGATATCAATTTGCAGTTAGGTAATTTAGCAGATGCTTTCATCGGAAGTGACTTTCAGCACGCACATTTCAAGGAGCCAGTAGGGTTAGAATATTTATTTAGGCATTTGTTATTTGTTTTATGCACAACCATTGTTGTTGTTACTAATGTGTAAAATGATTTAAAACTGGCTTGGATTTTGGTGGCATTATATGATGGGGTAGGGGTTGTATTATGCATTAAATTAGCAAAAAATACCAACCAAGTATTTTGTTTAAATACTGAGAAATGTTGATGCGGACAAATAAAAGCCTGGCAAAACAATACGGATTTTGCCAACTCCACCTCTATGATTTGAAAAAAATAGCTCTCTTAAAGTTAGGATAAAGTAAAACAAAACAGTCAATTTTTGAGAACGTTAGAATGTTTGAGAATGCCTAAACAAACTAAAAGAAATCTGAAAAGAAGACTTCTGATGTAACATTTTTTCATGTCTCAGTTGACCTTTCACTTTGGGTTTGGTTCAGAGTTACCGTCATCCACAGCCTACTCTATTGTCAGCATTGCATTTCAGGATGTATTTAGAAGATCCTGCTAATATTATGCATATCATAATTTCATTCACCTGTTACGTACAGATTACAGGATGACAATAGCGTATGTGTATCATTTTATCCACATTAGCCTACATTTATCACTAGCTGGAGTTTCCCTTTTTATCATATAATTAATATGATATGTTCAGCAAGAATGCACTGTATAATATGATACCAGGAAATGAATAAACTTGTGATAAAATGCCTCAGATCTAGTTATTTGGCGAGGGCAGTAATATTGAAATGTATAAATCCCCTAAGGTATGCAACATACCTTTTTATACTCATGTTGCCAAACCTACCAGGGTATAAAGCATACCGTTTCTGGCCACTAGGTGGTGTTTTTTTAGCAACAGGGAACTGGTCATTTACCAGCTAATATGAAATATCATAACAAGTTATTGTCAAAGTACAGTAGTTAACCCTATCTCTAAGTGCCTGAGTTTGTGTCTGAAAGAAAAGGGAGAAGCCGAATGAGAGAAAGCGAGAGACAGGGAGATTTCACATACCCCTCTCTGTTATCAGTGTGTCCTTGGGCTGTTCCTATTCACATTCCCATCTCTCCCCATTCATGTGTGGCGGACTATTGGCAAGATCCAGAGACAGAGAGAGGGGGAGTGACTGGCCAAGAATCACTGTTGTTGCTATTAGCATCATGGAGAACAAGCTAAAACTGTATTTTCCCAAATAGCTACATGTAAGGGAATGCAGAGTGTGCTGTGAAAACAATAATTAATTGTAAATAATCACAAAACCTCTGCACAGTACATGAGCATAATGTGTTGTTTGTGGTTAGGCCTCTTTAACTTTACCTGGAAGTGGGGGTAGGCCAATACCTTCTATTGCAGTTTATATCACAGGAAGGTTATACATTCAGTCTCCACTTTATTAGGTACACCGGTATGCCTGCTCGTTAATGAAAATATCTAACCAACCAATCATGTGGCAGCAACTCAAAGCATAAAAGCACACAGACATGGTCAAGAGGCTCAGTTGTTCAGACATCCGAATGGGAAAGAAATGTGATCTAAGTTACTAAGTTTCTAAGTGGTTTCAGTATCTCAGAAACTGCTGATCTCCTGGGGTTTTCATGCACAACAGTTTCTAAAGTTTACAGAGAACGGTGTGGAAAAAAATCCAGCAGTACTAGGGGCGAAAACAGCAGAGCCAGACTGGTTCAGGCTGACAGGAAAGTGACAGCAACTCAAATAACCATGTGTTACAGTGTAACAGTGGTATACAGAAGAGCGTCTCTAAACACACAACACATCGGAACATATAGATGGGCTACAGCAGCAGAGGTACAGCAGTGTACCTAATAGAGTGGCTATTCTGTGTATATCACAAATCACCGGTTTCATATACTGTAGTCACAAGGTGTATACAGTATACTGTATATAAGGTTGTATTCCTATGTTAAGATTCACCTCTACAGAAAAAGGAAATCCATGCAGATTCAATTAGGTTTGTTACAATCTGGTGACGTAGCACACATACATGGCATTATATCTCTTGTAATTTATGATGAAAGCAGCAGGGATTTTTACTTTAAAAGCCTGTAAAACATCAAATTATTATTTATATATATTGTTATGTATTCATTATAAATATGGATTGTAAACTGTCTTAAATTATTTGAAACATAGGCCTAAACCTTTCAAATTTGCTAAGCACAATATGTTATCAAACTGTCACACTAATCATCTTCTAGGATACAGTATATATCTACCAGCACGCCCCACTTAAACATTTCTGTGTCACCATGACATAACACCGGGTGTCTGTAAGGATATATCCTTTGCAAGAGATGGTGTCATTGTCGTTTCAGAGTTATGTAAAATGGCCTACTTGTACCCATATAATGCCTAACGTCACCAAATTGCGTATACATATTAAAAATATATTTGGTGAAATTATAAATATGGCTATATTTTTATGCTGACAGAGGCACTTAACAATGTTAGAATGTAGTGTATCATAGCAAATTCGTTTAATAATTCTTCATTTTGAGTGGCACATTTGCATTGTGCTTGTAAATGATCTAAAAGAAGTCAATGCTCCCTTGGCCCATTTTATTTCCTGAGACCTCTTTGTTCACAGGGGCTTGAACCTGCCTCTTTTATCCCAGTTCTTTTATTCTTACATAGACTGACGCAAAGTTATTTTGGTGCACGGTATCACCCTGGTTTATAATGTATAATGGTAAGCTCAACGCTCAATAATTAATTCCAATAACTTTTGACAGTAATAGATGTTGTAGTATGCATCCAGTATATTATCATTATGCATAATAGACCAACATAATGATTTTGGCTATTAAAAATAAACTATCTTACTTAAGGGCGAACTTAGGTATCAACTCTTGATTTGGTGGTTTAAGCTATTGTATTTTATGAGAGAAAGTGACCATAAAGGTCTTTGTTGGCCTATTGAGTGACAGACAATAAGGTACTCACCAGTAACTATCTTGCCTTCATTGTAGTGCTTTGGTCCTACTGCGGCTATAAATCAGAGCAATATACTGTATGGCTGAATACAAATGGTGACATCTGACCCATCCCTCATATGCCCGCTATCATAAACAAGCAAATAAAGGGATATCTCATGGCGATAACACATTTAGCTTTGCTGTGTTTCCCTATGAGCTGTCAGACACTGTCAGACACTGCAGGTAAAAAGTAATTTCTCTGGTTAAGACTTTTTTAAACTATAGAAACACATCAAATATGTAATGTTGAATATTAAATAATATTGTAATGACACAAAATAATGAGAAAAAACATTTGTTTATATTCTGTGTTCAATCCAGTACCGCTTAAAATAAGGTGCAACAGATGATATGATCTTCTATTAAATACGTATAGCAGAACAGTAGTCATTAAACCTACAGAGTAGGCTACATACAGCAAATATATGAAAACATACAATTTTAGACTTTAATTAATATTAACATTCCATTTTTGGAATTTAGTTACAGTGGCAGTGTTTTATTTTCTGGAGATTGTATCATTATCCATAATTGTTCCTTGAAGTCTCTAACAATGGGAATGAGTAGGCAGAAAGTTACTTACTTTTCAGAAAGGATTAGCGTTCTATTAGCTTGCTGCACACTTCTGAGATGCATTTTCCCTGAGAGGAGATACACATAATGTTACTCCTCAAGCCGAGTTCAGCATCTCAGTGCCCTCTGTTGATAAATAGTGGGGACCGTGGCTATGGCATTTTAAGAAATAGAGTAACATACCGTAAGAATTTCATGACACCTTTTCCTATAATACTGAATAAGGAAACCACAAAGTTATTCATCCAACAGTTCAAATCTTTAAGAGCTCAGACACTCTGAGGCACTTTGGCTTCATATGCCAGGGGCTGTTTTACATGGTCCAGTGGTGATGAACAGGTAAAGAGAATAGCGATAAATTCAGAAACCTAATTACTTTTCCACTGCTTCCTAATTGTTAACATACTTGCATTTCGAGGAAATGAAAGACTCTCATTTCCAGAAAATGAAAAGAAAGTAATGTATGTATGTATGGGGAAGTAATGCACACTGTCTCATGCAACTGTACGCTCATGCACACGCATACAGTAAACACACACACACACATGCACACAGGATCCCAGCCACTTCCTTGTCTCTCTCTGGGAGTGTGTACTGAGATGAACAGAGCCGCACCTTCTATGAGCGCTGCCTGAAACTGGAGATGCTGGGGTACCTGTAAAGGGTTGGCTTTCACTGGATTTTTTCCATCATTGCTTCTTGTAAACATAGACAGATACAGGGCGTTATTACCATAAAATGCTGTTGTCTTTATTGTTTTACGTAATCTTTGTCACTGGCGCCAGGTACTTATAGTCACACAGGGTTAAGGAGATGAAAGACCTATTAGACTGTAGCACTGGACGAAACCCTTCTCTACTCTCCACTTTTTCACAAAGTGACTGTTTACAGGTACCTTCTGCACTTTCTGACTTTTGGAATTAAGATACCTGCTGTTTGAGGTTCAAGCAAATTTGGACACCATTTTGGGAAGGAAACCTATTTAAATTATTTTTTTCTGTGGCTAAAAAGAAATACCTTTACAAAAGGTATGTATTCCTGCATATATTATATCAAACTAGGTTTTTATGTGTAGCCTACAGTATGTAGCCTATAGTTATTATGGATTACTAAATTATTTTCATGTAACCAATAATTTGGTTGTATTGCAAGGGAATAACTCTGGATTCAACCTTTTCAACTTAAAATATTTTTATTATTATTGTTTTACGTCTCACATGTTGGATTTTTTGGTGTGTAACTGTGAATTGTTAGATTATGAAGCTCATATTCACAGATACAAAATATATTTATTTAATGAATAAAAGTGCAATAAAACTGCATCACATTCTAATGTCATAGAGCCCATAATATATTTAGATATTATGAGAGGAGTTATATTCATAATATTAAGTAGAATCTTTTTAGATATTTTTATTTATTGCAATCCTGCTCATATAATTCTACCTTTGTAAATGAATATCGCAACATAAATTAAGTTAAATTGTCAAAAAGAGCAAAGATCATGGAAAAAGATGACAGTCGCTGACAGATGCAATGAATTAGTCTTAAAAATCCCTCTGTAAGTGTATGGCAGTGTTACTCCCTGGTTTTATCTTGGTCATTACAGGGTATTTTTGTGGGGCCGAGATCTTTCAGCTAATTCTCAGCACAGGGAAGACAGAAGGGAGGGGAAGCACAGCCGACACAAAAGGCAACATTATTCCCCAGCGGATCTGCGCTACATCCCACTATGAATGGAGTATTGAAAAACATACCATTGGGGACTAGATTATTTTTCATCCCTCATAACTGAGTCATTTGTCCCAGAGTTTTGGAGTGGTTTGTTAGCACAGGTAGCAAATGAGACAGTCATAATTCTGGAGCAGTGTGCGGGTGTTAAAATCCCTCAACTCCCAATTGGATATACAATGACTCCCTGAAGGGTCCGGGACCTCTGCTCCCCTCCTCTAAAGCAATAGCAATCCAAACACACAAATCAGGACAACTCTTTGGCCAAAATGTCTTGACAAAGTGTATTTGTCTGGTTGTCATTGTTTGGGGTCATGAATGGTTCCCATGAGCTCTCTTGTAATCTACAGTACAGTATTTGAGGCTAGGTGCCTTCTACGTGACTCCCTGTTTCCCAAGCCACGGGCAACATTATACATACAGTAGAGTACCTCAAGAGGCAGGTGGATTTTAGTGTGGGGGGGGGGGGGGGGGGGGGGGGGGGGGGGGGGGGGGGGGGGGGGGGGGGGGGGGGGGGGGGGGGGGG